>WEKY01008981.1:226350-282997 GCA_013390045.1 Picathartes gymnocephalus | reverse complement strand
GGGAGCTGCGGTTCCCGGGCCGCCGGAGCGGCCCAGCTCCGGCGCCTCCTGACCTTGGAGCCGCGCTCCGGCCGCTGGTGGTCCCGTCGCTCACCCGCCACGCGGGCCGGGCTGTTGGAGCTGTCTTAGCGCTGCTCGCACCGAGCCCCAAGGCCTCGCTGCCTCCAACCCAGGCGCTGGAAAACTGCTCCAGAACACCTCGGGGTGGCGTCTGTTTGTCAGCCCCGGCCGGGTGTTTTTGGTTACGGAAAAGTAGCCTCTTAGCTAGGTTGCAACAACTGTACTAGTCATTTTCTCCTACAAAACACATTATGTCATGTACTTGAGAGTAGGCTATAACGTTTTTCGGTCATTAAAAGTTAGCTTGCTTTACATGGTGTGGCTTGTTCAAGTAGGTTTTATCAGAACTTCAAAGTCTGACTTTATCAGAGTTAATGCTAGAGCTGCTTCTCTTATAAGTGGGCTTTAGAATGTGACCTTACCTCAGGTTCTCTTGTTTTCAGCTGTAGGGGTCTGAACGTTTTATCTCGTCTCCTGTGGGAAACCAGCCATTGCGTATTTCTCTCATTATGCTGAAGCAGGGTATTTTAAGCAATCCAGGCAGACATAAAGTGGAAACAACACCCTTATGTGTGAAGGCAGGTGCAGATACAAGCTTGGGTTGTGCAATGAAGGGAAAATAATCTTGAATGCACTGTAATACGGAAAATTTAAAGAGGTTGCTGTAAAAAGGCAAGGCTGTGTGATTATGAAACCATAGTTTAGAAATGTCCACCCACGCTGAGCTAGTAATTCAACACAAATCTCAGATTACAGAAGAGTAGGAGAAGGCCTCTCTTTAGGAGAGCTGAATTTAGTTGCTGTTGGATTCTTTTGATATATGCATAGCTATGAATGTATCTTTCTTGCTGAAAAATAAACACTTATTACAAAACAAAAGTTAGCTGATGATATTTTGTTGCCTAGTATAATACACAACTCAGGAAAAGTGGAACTTTCAGCCCAAAGCATTTGCGCACGTGGAAGGCTCAGGCACGTGCCCAAATTATTGCACGTCGGCAGAGCTTCATTGTTTAAACGTGAGCCAAACACATCTATAGACATGTTATCTTAGGCTAAAATAGTTTACTTTTATGGTGGTTTATGGCAGGATTAGCGAGTTACTGTGGCTCAGCTAACTCCATGGCTTGTTGAAACAAAGGAAGCTTGGTTACATAGCTGAGGCACTGAAGTTTCTTTTCCAGAATGGCTTGTGTGAAACAGAAGCCCTTTTTAGCAATGAGAAATCTATGCAGTCTGTCTTATAATGCCATACAACTTGACCTCAGAATATTCCTGAATATTTTTGCAAGATGGAATGTAACATTCTATTTCTTGGATTGTCAGCAATCCAAGAGCTGAGGCTTGTGTTGCCAATTATTTCTTGGCTTTCAACTCTTTATTTATGAGCTTGAGGTTGCACCTTGATTCAAAATCAGGTAAGGTATTGAGAGAGATTTTTTCAGTCTCCTCTTCCCCTCTAGGAAACTACTCCTCACATATGTGCATGAATATTGAGTAGGGCTGGCAAACTTCATTTCCCCTTAAAAAATTATACTTTCTCCTGATGTAAGCATCAGACTTTTTTACTCTTTGCTGGTATCTTTGCTCATTTATTCACATTTTTTAAACTGCCATATGCACCTTTCACTACTTTGCTTTCTGCTTTTACTTTGATTTGTTATGGTTTTCACTTCTGTTATCCAAATGTAACTCAAAGTTGTAACTATGAAAACATTAAGAGAAATTAACAAAGACAGACTTTTTCCTGAAGAGTCTCAAATTTCTTCCAACAGCTGGGTTCAGACTGGAAAAGAGAGAAGGTGATGAAAGAAAATCAAGGTTGGTAAAACTAGCTGGCAGGAAACTCTTGGCTAGATTTTTAGTTTGTTGCATATGTACTTTTTACATTCTCATGTTATAAGCCTAATTTGTCCTTAAATTGTTGTTTTGGTAAAGTTCTTCAAAGAATCTGAGCTGAGTGTTGACTGACTGACAGCAGCTGAAGGTCTGGGGCTTGAGCCATGCGGCGATCACTTTTGCCAAATGTTCCCAGATATGGGTGGCTGGTTTTAGCTTGGATTCTAACAAGGCAGTGTGATTACGTGCATAGATTTTAGAGAATGTCACATTCACATTTAGAGAATTTCACATTGAGTAACCTTGGGGAAGAAGTATCTTTCCAACTTTGCAGTAGAATGGCTGCTCCATAGTGCCTGGCACTGTATTAAAACCTTTAATTCCTAAGAAGTAGTTGTTGTCTTTCTCTGAAAAATCTGATGTTGGCCACTGGCTGATATCAGGTATGAGACTTATGGAACAATTATCTGATCCTCTACTGTATTCCAATTTTCCACTTTAGTATAAATTCTATGATATTTAATAAGGTTTTTCAAAGTAAAAGGAGATAGTTCCTCACAAGTGTAAAGGGCAAGGATATTCACAGAACAGAGCTTCTTGTTTTCTTTGCTCTGCTTTACTCAGACAGTTTGCTGGGGTTGACAGATTACTATTACACATTGATTCTTCTCTGTTATAGGCATTTCTCTCATTTTTGAATGAAGACCATATGTTTTTTAAAAAATAATAATGGTCTTTTATTTACTTTGATATGGCACTGAAATTAAATGAAAACCAAAACTGCTTTTTGTTTGTTTGTTTGTTTGTTGGGGGGTTTTGGGTTTGGTTTTGGTTGTTTTGTTTGGTTGGTTGGTTTTTGTTTGTTTGTTTTTGAAATAGGCAAAATTATTGTGGGCATTCTGCTTGCTTTCTCATTATCCAAAACTGAACTCTGCCTTCTGTTTTGTATTTAAAGTTTTTTAATTTTAGAATAAGAGCTTTACCTGAGCAAATAATAAAAACATCCTCACTATGCAGGATAATAGCTGATATTAGCTTAACCCCAAAACTGAAAAGATACTATAGAGGTTGTTGTTTCTATTTTTCATTTTCTTGCCAGAACAACCTTCTTAAGATTAAAAATCTGAAACTTAAATTTTCTTTTAAATTGCTTAATGATTTAATCAACAAAAAACTTGGCAGTTGTGTTATAATTGAAACATGATTGGGTAGTGACCAAGGAGAAAGTTTCAAATATCATTTAGAACTGGGGACTTTAAAAAAAAAAACACTTTTGAAATGAATGTGCTGAGAATTGTCTCCTAAAAATACTTTTTACTTTCTTTTAATCAGGTCCTAGATTTTTAAAAGGTGACTTGAAGTACTACAGTTGGACTCTTTTTACAGTATCCTATTAGAAGAAAATCCTCCCCTAGCCTATTATTTATTGTTATTTGGAGGCCATGCTGCTGCTTTCACAGGCTTACATTGTCAGTTTGTGGGTTCTACATATTTTTTTCCACTAAAATTGCTCTCTGTATTTTGTTTCTGTACACATCTACAAAATATGGAGATTTTTATTATAATAATGCTGAGAAAAATTCTGGGATGCACTGATTCCAGAGGGTTTTATTATTGCTGTTAGAGCTGCTGTTGCTGTTCATTTGCTGGCAAGTCATCCAGGAGGAACAGCTGAGGCGACAACTCTGAATGGATCGATTTAAACAGTATGGCTACAGAATGTGTCCAAATCCAGTGTTTTCAGAAAATTTCTGTATAATGGACTTCAAACCATCTTACATTAGATTTCAAATCCATACCTTAGCTTTCCTGCAATTGTTTTGAATCTCTCCATTAGCTTAAATTAACATATTTTTAGGATATTCTGTTCTAAAAGAAAATGCAAAGAAATTAAATCAGCAGTTGAGAAGTTAGTACACTAAAGAGCATTCTGCTCTCAGAGTACATGTTTTTCATCATAAAATGCTGAATAGTTTACTGTTACAGCCACAGTCATTTCTGTTTTCAGTTAATAATTGTTCAGTCAGTTCATCTCTCTGAAATAACTGCGTGTTTTTTTAGGGAAGTGACATAAGGGAAGGGACTACGTCAGTAATTAGCCTTGGGGTTGCCTGTAGGTGACTGCTCATGAATTGCAGGATAGTCTTTGAGCTTCATGTTGTGCACAGAGTCTTTTTATAGCTTCAAAAATAGCAGTTCCTTGGAATTTCTCTATTCTATTTTGCCTTTGTTTCATATTTACTTTCAAAAATAATGCCAATTTTTAAATTGTCTGATTGATATACTCAGATTGATGCTGAAGAATTGCAAGATTTTCAAGTATAATTGTTGATTACCAAATTACTTGGAAATATATGATAATTTCTGACATGTGTGTGCTAGAAGTTGCAATAGGAAGTCATAAAATGACTCCATTTCCTCCATGCTAAAGGGAACTCTGCAGCCTGAGAGTCTTCAGCTATGAAGGGATCAGAAAGACCAATAAGTTCTTGTATTAACCACAGTTGGATAACATGACTGAAATACACTCAGAACAGAATTAGTCTTGTCTGCATGGCATAGTGTTTTCTTTAGCCTGTTTTAAACCATCCTTCTTTTCATTAACAGATAAGGTAACAAATGAATGTGGCTTTTTAATCAGATGCCAATGTGAGTGTCTTGAAATATTTCAAATAAATATAGTAGATGACTAATACTCCCTTACAGCCTACCTCACATTTTGTCATGGTAGGAACTCAAGGCATTTTTGCATAAGTAAGTATTAATTCCCATTACTCAAGCACGGAATAATGTCATTCTGATACAAAGAGATAATTTTCTCAAAGCTGCTTGGAAGGTTATTAATTCTGTTTATCAAGAATTTTCAAGCTCACAGAAATTTCGAACTGGCTTTTACCCCTTGTAATACTCTGAATTAAATGTTTATGTACATCCATTTTAATGGAACTTTCCTGATTTTAAATAAATGGATATGAATTTAAGATAATCTGGAATGTAAAGTGCTTCTGCAACTTCCTTGTCTGTAGTGTAATTTATAGGAGTTGAGGAGTTCCAAATATATATACTATTATGTTGAGTCACTGGATGTTCTGCAGTCAGTTTAAGGTGGGGTCAAAATGTATTCCCAAGGTAGTTAAGTAAGTGTTATTTTTCTCTGCTCTGGCTGTTCTAAATCATGTAAATTTTTTTTAACATTCCCACAATAAACCACATAAGATATTTTCTTACTTCTGAGAAAAAGCGGAATCTCTACTTTGCTTTACCATGGGAATAATTTAAAGAAAGATTTCTTTATCCTATTCAGGAATCAAGCAGAAAGTTAAACAAGAGAATTTCTGGGGTTTTTTCCCAAGGACAAAGCTTAATTTTATTCTAGAAATGCTGATAAGCAAAAACATGAGCCTTTGAAAGAAGTCTCTCTCTTATAGTTTGAAAACACAGAGTTTTTCACAGAAAAATTTTAAAGGGAGAAAAAGAACTTTTAAACAAAAAGCTTTTCGTTTGATTTGTGCTTCTTCAGCATTTCACATACTATTACATTGGATCAGAGTTTAGCCTCTCTCTTTTTCTGAACTATTCTATGTTGTTAGATTGTCTGTGTTTCTAATACTGAAGTAATTGGAGTTCAATTTCTGGTTTGCACCCAAGGTACATACAATTAGTGTAATTTCCCTTTGCTTAGTCTCTCAACCTGAAATGAAGAAGTGGCTGTTCCCTTCTCCACAAGTCTTCTCTTCTCTTCTCTTCTCTTCTCTTCTCTTCTCTTCTCTTCTCTTCTCTTCTCTTCTCGCCTCGCCTCGCCTCGCCTTCTCTCTCTCCTCTCCTCGCCTTCTCTCTCTTCTCTCTTCAAGAAGGGAGCCTATTTGTCTTGAAAAGACTAGTAACAACTTAAATATCCTTTACATAAAATGCTAAGTCCAATCTCTATATTCATGTAAATTCCATATTGAAGTTCAAGCTAAGTGATGAATTTGAGTCACATAGTCTTCTTAAAAATTAGATTGCAAAGTAAGGAGGATTTGAAATTAACCTTTATGTGGCTTGATAGAACTTAAGGATTAGAACTAGAATGGACAAATATTGATGGGTTTAGCTGTCTCTTTGCTTAGACTGATTTCCTATGCCTCGTCCCCTTAGTCCACTGCTGATTTATTAGAGATGATGCTAGTTTTGCTTTTATTGAAAGCAATGAAAGAGTTGAGCTTGACTTATACACTGAGCCCTTAACTAGCAAACTGTTTTTCAGAACACCTAATAATTTGCTTTGCCTCTATCACAAGTAGCAGGTTTATAGGGAATTATCAGCTTCCAACTCATTAAAGGCTGAGAGCTGGGTAGGATTTAGAAGCAAAACTGTGTTATCAGAGAGGACAAATGCAGAGCAGTAGGCAGAAACTTGCATTGGTTCTCCCTGTCTCACATTAATTTCTATGGATAAATAACTTAAATCCTGTGGAGTCAAGGTCACCTGTTTCAAAAAACGTGTTTACATCCGCTAAACGGACAAATATTCTGACAAATGTAGCTGACTATAAAAAGCAACTTTAAAAATGTAAATGAATATGTATTGAAACCACCAACTGGGAACATCTCAGAACATGCTCAGAACATCTATAGGTGATTGAGTTTGATTTAGATTTAATTTGCATCAACTTTGCACTTGGTGTTCATGAACTATTTCTCATTGCAAGGAACTACTGCCCAATTTAAAACCTTAGCATGTTCATAATTCCTAAGTAATGTTAGTGGCTGATCAAGTATTGTAGAGTAACCAGCAGGATCTACAATTCCATGTGTGCACAGGTGTTTCTCTTAGTTAAGATTTTGAATATTAATGATGCAAAGCAACAACCTTGCTTGTTCATATGTGAGTCCTGTATAGGCACCCTGACTATTAGCATATATTTTCAGAGAACTGTCCCAAATTTTGTATCAACACTCAATTTTGCTCTGTGTCTTTTGCAGGAAATTGGAATCCTTTTCAGTTTCCCTGTCTCCATTTTGTTTGTGTTTAAGACCAGCTGTGTCTCTGATCACGGTAACCAATTGTTGTAGAATAGTGAGGGACTGGAAATGGTGATTGTCTCCTTCATGCAAACCTGCTTGGTTTATGCATTGTTATTCATTATAACAGTCTTCAGCAACTTGGCTGTGAATTGTTAATAGCTGACTGCAAAGTGTGAAACTTAAGCACCTCTTGGGTCAGGTGTTTTGCCCACTGTAGCATCATAATGTAATTCTATTTGAACTGTGGATTTGGGGGTTTAATGCAAAGATATATTATATAAAAATGGATAACTGAATCTCCAGTCTTTGCACTTTAAGTGGAAAATAAGATCTCTGTTTGTTGTAAGAACAGGTGTAAGCAATTACCCTGTGACTTGCATCCCGAGTGGGTGGAGGCAGCCCAAATCCTGAAGAGGTGTGGCTAAGGTTCATCTGTGTGCTTTGAATTTCTTTGAACCTAGACTGGCTAGGCTTTGAGCAGATTTTCTGCCTGCCTTTCATCTGACTCAATCCAAGGTGCAGTAAATTCTGGCTTCACTCCTCAGGCCTGTCTAGGTAACTCTGTAGTTCCAGGTAATTTATGTGAGGTGAAAAATTGCAAGTTGGTTAATCCATATACGAATACTGAAGATATGAACATATTTTGTGAAATACGTGGTGAAACAACTGTAGCTTGCATAGCCTCATTTTTGTGTCTCTAATCTCTGTAGATCTCTCTGAAATCATTTTTCCAAACACTAACATTCCTTTCTATGGGAGGAGACAGCACTTTGGCTAAAATGGAAAAATACTGTTGTTGAGTTGGCTGGTTAGCTGTTCAATTAATATAATCTTTAGCACTCAATGACATATATCAGAAGTTTGGTTTTCAAGACACCCTCTGAAAATTCCATGGATTTCAAGTGTTATCTGAGTGACAGGTATAATCTCTTATATTATTGTCATACAAGTACAGAATTTGAATACCTGTAGTCTGAAAGATATGTAGAAAATAATTCCTACTTACTTGTGAAAAATGAGAAAAAAATGCGCATATTAAAAGGAAAATATATGGATGAAAAAGAGTATTTCTAATAGTATTTTTTCCAAGGTATCATATATACATACATTATATAATAATACATTACATACATTATATAATAATATATAACACATACATCACATAATAAATATGTACTATAATAAATTATTCTCTAATATTCATTACTTCATAGAATGTAACACCCTGCTGACTCTGTTTGCAGAGTTGCATGAAGTGCTGCAGCTTGAACTGGTATGTATATACATTCATATATCCATGTATAGCGATTCATTTATATGCTTGTGTGTTTTGACATACCTAAAGTAATGGGGGAAGGATTTTGCCTTCTTTAGAATTGTTGAATTTCTTCAATGCGTTATACATGAAAATCTTTCAGATTGTTAATTTCAGCACAGAAATAGGTGTGGACCTCCCTAAATGAGCCAAACCTTCCTTCATCGGGTGCTGGAGAATTTTGTCATAGTTGCTGACTCTGGTATGTAGTGGGTGGTTAAGCCACAAGTAAACATTACAGCTTTACCTAAAGGATAGGCATGAATAGCCATTAGTTTCACAGGAAGGGAGGAAATTACCCCTTTCCTGATTGTCAGGTAGTTAAACGAAGTCTTTCCAGAGTGGATTTTAGTCGATGAAGCATTCAAACAGTGAGGACAAAGCAACAGTGAGGAATTACTTCTCTAAAAAAAAAAGACCAAACTGTAAACAACAGTAAGTAGTTGCTTTCTTGTGTTGTTCAGCTTAAATTAACCCCTATAAAAACTAAATATCTTTTGTTTGACCTAATTTGCAAATTCATGGTTTGTACAACTTAACTGAATTAGTGAACATTGATGGGATGTTTATTAGTGCTGAGATTATCTGCACATTCTAATAGGCAACTTGATAAGATCCAGTGGTCCCAGCAGTGGATATAATTGTCAGAATTATCAGGGAATTGTTGGAAATCCAGATAAATTAAAAGTTACTTTTAGTTTTTATGTTGTTTTGTAATTTGTGCTTTGATCAATACCAGTAAAGCATTTCTGAAAGTTTTTCCCCTGTATATTTTTTTCCATACATCCTGTGCTTTTGTTTTGTTTTATAGGGTTAAAAAGCCCCCAAAGAGTCAGAAATGCTTTTAAAATTAACTTGCTTTTCAACAGACCCAGTTTATTCACTGCTGGATGATCCTATGTCTATTATCTATATGTAAATGCTCTCCTTTCCTCTTTTTCCATCAGGTGTAAAGTTGTGTTTCCCTCCTTTGCAAGCCCCACGTGCACTGTGTGCTCATGAATGCATGTCCCTCTTCAGAGCTCTCTGGTGTATTGCCATACTCAATGTGGAGTAAAAATTCCAAGACTTTGACAACTTACTCTGTTGAAAAAGCACAAATAACATGGCAAAATAAAATATAACTTCCAAATAGAGAAAAGAGAAGACATGGAAGTAAACAAGGTATTTTTTTTAATTCACTGAATTTTTTTCCAAGCATATATCTTTCACAAAATTATCTGAAAAGTTCGCACTCAAATGATGTCAATGGTCAGAAATTTATTTTAAAAGTGGTTATCTGCTATTCTTGAAAAAAAAAAAAATCTCATTTCCTCTGAAAACTTTCCTCTGCAAAATGACTTCTGGACCCTTAGCATTTGTTATTTCATATTTGGTGCAGTGGTAAGGAAGGCTGAGGAAAATTGCTATGTGGGGTTTAATCCTCCCTTGGTTCTGAAGGATGGAAGAGGTGAGGTATCAACACCAGTATATGTTAGAGTAGTCACAAACCTGCTTTAGTTTATGGTGAAGGGAATAGCCCCTTAAGGACAATTCCTCACTACCCCAAACTGCAAGAATCCTTTGCACCCTCCAGAATGCTCCCTTCACAGAGAAAGTGAAGAGCATTTGGCAAATTGTGATTGTTTGCTGGGGATTTTATCTTTTCTTGTGGATCATGTCTGGGGGTTATCTACCCACTAATTTCCTCTTTTGTCCTGCTGAAATAGTACTGAGCAAACCTTTGAATTACCTGTCTTACAATAACCAGATTTGGCAAAGTACCTAGAGAGACACAGATTCATGTGCTACCACAGGCAAAAAACCCCTCAGCAGACTGGCTGTTAAACGGTGCCTGTAATTTACCATATCCCAATAGTTAGAAAAGAAGGTAACTACCGTTAAAAGAGCTTTCATCAGTGAAGATTCACCAATCAGTTACCTAGAGAAAACAGTAACTCTTTAAAATGCAGGAAATAAACAAGTGAGGTAGTTTCTTCAGGAAACACCCTCTGTCTCCATATATTCACAGAAATCCTATTCCCCTGTCCTTTCCTTCTGGTCCAGGGCCTCTGTACATAATCCCCATCCTCCTTTCATGGAATTAGAGGCTTTCCCAGTCATGTAAAATGTACATGTAAAACTTTGAACACTTTCAGTGTTTAAAGCTATATTGGCAGAACAAGAAGAACATGTCATGAAGGAAAGACAAAGAAGACTAGTTTTGCTAGAAGGAGTTTTTGGTTCCTGTGAAGACAATCTGTGGTCTGTGAACCTAAAGAGAGTTGCTCAAGAACTGATAGCCTTGCTAACCAGATTCTGAAATCCTAGTTAACTGATCTCACTAAGCACTTCACTCTTCTGTGGGTTTTTCGGGGGTTTTTCGGTGCTTGGTTTGTTTGTTGGAGACTTTTTCTTTCTACTTTTTCACTGGAATAAATAGATTTGCTATCTGGAAAATCTGACCTTGACTAGATTCAATCAGTGTTGAACATTTTACATGTTCTGCATTAGTGACAGAGGAGTATCACTGTTAAATGATTGCTTCCACTGGCAGGGTGGACTGACAGATGCTTAGCTGATTTTAAATGGTATGATGAGTGTGGTACCATCACAGTCAGGTGAGCTGTGGTAGGTAGTTACTAGTGGAATAATACTTCCATTTTACTGACGGAGAAATTGAGAGACCTGGAGACCATGAGGCCTAGCCACAAAAACTCATCAGGCTCTTTACAGAACTGGGAATTGGGCCCAGTCACCTAAAATCTAGTTCAAATTCCTGACCGATGTTATACTATCTGACAGAGAGAATCACTAATTAGTGTTTTGAGGAGCTTACTTCTCTCTTACACACAAAAGGAGATTAATCCACTAATCCTAAATACCAAATAAATGCATCACACTGTACAGTTACAAAATGGTGCTTTTAGCGTGACTTTTAAACATCTTTCAGCTCATTCAACATTACTTTCTATAAACCAGAGTGCTTACAAAGAAATACTGTTCAACCTCTTCTCTGCAGAACAAAAAGCAGCCCACAACTGTAAGGTCTCTTTCCATTCATCAGCCACCACATCTGTTGCTTGCTTGGACACTGACCAAAATGATTCATTCACATGTCTAACATTTATTTTTGGTGAAATACTGGGATTATACAGCGTGGCAATATTTCAAAAATGGGTCTAGAAAACCAAGGGAAGTTGGAAACAACTTCCTCAGCTGAAAACAAACACGGCGTTATATCATTCTGCAGCTTTATTAGAAGGAAGGCAGTAGCCAAGTGAAGCAGCTGGAATCACACTGAAGTGACTCTGAACTCTGCAGATCATTTCATTCTTCCTTCTGCTACAGAGCTCACATCCCTGATTTACAGTGCCTTTTTTTCAAAGAACTAAGCAAGGTAGGTAAAACTCTCTTATATTTAAGATCTTTCTTTCCCTTCCTTCCCTTCTAAATAATGTGTCTCCACAGCTGCAGCAACACTTGCAGGCAAACATTGTAAGGTGGTATAGCAAATACTGGCTAAAAGAGCTTCTTAGAAGAAAGAATGTGATAGTCATTTACTTCAAAGATTACTTTGAATTATGCCAGCACCAAGAAAAGACATGAAAGTGTGCATGAATTTAATTTTTAAGTACTTTTGAATGTGTTAATACACACTTCAAGGAGTTTTATCCTGTCAGCAAATGGTAAGTGACCTTGACTTAAATATCTCTCTCCATTCCGTGTCCCCTAGTGTGTTGGTTTTCATTTTTTTTATTTGCTTAGGGATAGTGTGTCTTCTATAGCTATAGCAATTTCCAGTATAATTAGTTAAAAATACATCAGTTCTGATCTGAACAGATTCTATAACAGAAACTGGAAATAATTTCAACTTAGATAACAGATTAACAAAATAGTTCTAAAGAATTGCAGTTCTGCAGAATTAAATAAGGTTTCTGTGATCTCAGCTGGGAAGTGTGTGTGTTTTCCCTAACCATTGTGGAATAAGGTAGGATATGGATCTAGCTTTCATGAAGTGTATTGGAACATGTTTCCTAGAAGTGACAATGAGATTTGAAGCCTTGTATGCTACCACACAGTGAGACAGGAAGAGATCCCACCTCCTATTCACACTTAGTGATAACAATGTCAATTTCACCTGTTGCCTCTCTAAATGTGATCTTGCAAGCCAAACAATATCCCAGACCGGATTTTGTGGACTTAGAAAACATCTATACATTGAACATTGCCTATGAATTAAAACACATTGGCTTTCAAGCTGAATAAAATTGTATCACTGAATAATATAAAATGCTTACTAATTCATAACTAAGGAGAAGAGAGTGAGTATGGGTATGTCAGGGTAAAGGAGTTTGTCAGAGGAGATTTGTAGAAACTGATTTTGGGATTAACTTACTTATGATAGGATAGCTTGCTTTCACTATCATCATGTTATTATTCTGCCTCAGCTGAACTGGGAAATGAAGATATTTTGATAACCTAATTTACGCTTGTTTAATGTCACTGCAACTTCTGGCCAAATTTAAAACATTGTCAGCAACTTTTGCCAGGCAGACAGGACAGGGGTCCTATTAACTTTACTTCAATCCTAGGGATTTTTTATGTGACATTGGTGACACCTGAGTCCACTTTAGTTGAACAGAGATTCTCTTTGAGTGTGGCACAGTGGAAGTTAATTTGACTCTGGAGAATGAATTTATGGTTTGGATTCTCTAATTGCCTTTATGGAAAAGGATCATAAGTCAAGGAAGCTCTGTATAAGGATTCCTAGGCAGGATCTGATTACAGATTTTTACTGCACAGGTGAGGGCAGAGGAAAAGTTGATGAAAATAATGCAATTTCTATGTACTATACATTATACATTCTTTCTTTTAATTTTAAGAATTTATTTTTCTGCTGACAACTAAATGAGCAACTCCTGAAATGCATAGATTTGTGTTTATTCCTGATAGATTGATTCAAGAGGAAAATTTATATCTGTTTCCTAATAAAGGCAGTTGCCTTAAAGAATTTTCTACTCCTTGTGTTTTTTAACAGACATTTGAAGTTTGTGGTCTGTTATTAGATGCTAATTTTATATTAATAACTCTGCTATTCCAAGCACTAAGCAGCAGCTAGATTTCCAGTGTATTGTAATCTATTAAATGGTCTTATTTGCTTATATATTTATTTTTCTTATGGAATGTGCCAGAAGTTCAGCTGTCTCTCTTACTGTGGTGGCTGGTTGTCTGGCTAATTTGCACTCGTTATTTCTGATAATGGTTTAATATGTGTTCATTCAGTCTGAAGTTAGCAGTTTCACAACGGTGCAGGGCTTTGTTGTGGCTGGCTTTGCACAAGAGAGCTGACTGTGAGGAGCAGTTTCTCATGGCCTCTTAGCAGAAGAAAGGGATTGCTGTGGCTGGGGTAGGCAGTGTCCAAGAGACATTGGTTCTAGGAGGGGACATGCCATCATGTGGAGATGAACTCTCTCACGCTTGCTTTTACTTTTACAGTGTACTTGAGGCTCCTGAGACAAAAAGAAAAAGTTATGTGTCCTCAAAGGTAGCATACAGTACTTCCAGGGGAGCCCAGCTACTCCTGTGCTCTTTGTATCTTCGGTATGTTCCAGAGGTTGAGGACCTTAAAGCAGGAGCAAAAATCTGCATATTAACCCACAGTTGCTTTTTCCCAAAGGGAATTTCTGCTGGCTTGTTGCAGCCCTCTTATACCTGGCCCACCATTTTGCTGCACTTCTTCAGATGAGCTGAACAGACCTGCTGCAGATAAAATAATTTTTCATTACTGGGCTCAGAGGGAAGCTAACGAAACCCATTGCTGCAAGTTAGGTTTGCTTGCAAGGGTTATCTGCAAAGGCCAGCACTGTAGAAGTCTCCAGATTTTGCCAGGGACATTAGCTAGCAAAAGGTTTGCAGTGTTCTCCTACTTCTCTTCCCCTACCCAGGCTCTCTTGTCCCTTTTCGATACTCCTTGAAGGGTGTATTTCAAGAACCAAAAGGCACAAGTATGAAGAACCAGCATCCTTTCCCTCTATCCACTGAAGACATTTGCCTCTTGATTCTTTTGGCAAGGTATTCTGCTTCCAACTTTACCTTCGAATTTACTGTTTGCCTTTGGGCAAGATATGTCTCTTCCTTTCCCTACTCTTCTTGTATGTGTTTAGTCTGTTTAATTATAAACAAAGCAGGAATTGTCTTTCATTTTGTGCTTAGAGTGCCTAGATACAGTGAGGCTTTGATCTCAAGGACTAGGGCCTTTGGGTGCTTTCCCAACATAAAATACTTGCTTCTTTCAGCAAGTGTGAGCCTGGCTCACGAGTTTTATTCCCTTCTGAAGCCTTCTAGAGGAGAAAGTGATGTGTAGTAAGTCCTGTAGAGTCAATGTAATTCCACCTTCTACACTCCTGTCTCTTCTTTCTAGTGGTGCCCTTTTAATGAGCTTTAGCCCCACATCATTTTAATGAGGTATTTTGGAAATGTTAAGAACCATTGCCCATTTAAGAAACCTGAGTAATGTTAACTGAGGGTGTTGTACCATATCTGGCAGAATCAAGTGAGAAGTGATTTGCAAAGGTAATATGGGAAGCCTGTAAAACCAGTATTTCCAAGCTCCTAATTTAACACCTTAACCATAGGTGCCATCTGTTTCTATCAGTGCTAGGGAATGTTCCCAATACCATGTTAGGGAGATAGATAAATATCCAGTCCTCCTGGAGCTGTGTTTAACAATGAATTTTTCAGTTTTGCAGGAATAAAGGCAGTACTTACTATAGACTTGATCTTAAAGTAGAAGAAAATAATTAGCTTTGTGAGAGTAGGAAAATTAGAATAACACTGATACAGAAGTAGACACCCTTAATCTCCTGTACCCAGTGATCCTAGTATATTAACT
This sequence comes from Picathartes gymnocephalus, assembly GCA_013390045.1. NCBI lineage: Eukaryota > Metazoa > Chordata > Aves > Passeriformes > Picathartidae > Picathartes > Picathartes gymnocephalus. The sequence continues at coordinate 267,902 of WEKY01008981.1, read as the reverse complement.
GTGAGGACATAATAAATTATGTTATCCAAAACATTCCAGCTGATAAGATACGTACTAGCAGTATTTTGGAATAGGATGTTCTGATATATCCATGCAAGAGTATGTGTCAGGAGTAATATAAACATAGCAATGTTACATTTATGCCAGAAGAAACTGGTGATGTATATTAATGAGAAGTAGAATAAACCTAGGAAAACAGAGATCAGTTTAGAGGGCAGTACACAGCCAAGCATAGTGTAATAAGTGACTAGGAAATTAATCAGTGAAATTGAATAGGGTATAAGAAGGCATATTAGAGGAATGAGTTGTGGTGCTAGTTTTCTCTGGAGTTATTTCTTAATTCTTCTTGTTAAAAGGACTGTAAATATAGCAGATTGTAACCTATTTTTTATGTGTTATTTGATAGATATTTTGTATCTTGCTGGAGAGAGTGTTACTTTGGATTTTTTCTCTAATGACCTGTTGTTACCCTGCAATACCTTTAGAACGCTGTTGTCTAACTTGTGTTTAACTTGCTTTAATTAATCTGTCGAGTCACCTGCAGAAAAAAATCTCTGCATTTACTCTGTATCCTCTACTCTTACTTTACTACTTTTTGTTAGGAGGGAGTTGTGATTAAAGCATGTGTTTGTTGAAACAATTCAACCATTTAAAAAGCATGCTCAGAGCTGCATGATCTTGTAATGCTCACATGAATGCTAGTCAAAATAGTCTTTCATCACAAATACATGAAACAGTTGCAAAGTAAAAATTCCAAGTAATTTTTGCATGAAAACTCTAAAAAGCCATAATTAATTAGAAACACAGGCATTCATTATCCCATCAATGCAACCACTGAGAAGCTGAGGCACTTAAATTTTTTTAGTCAGGTATCTCCGTTGCTCTAGGTATGTAGTTATTATGGTGGCTTATAGCCAAAGAAAATAGTGCTGGCAATTGTGGAGGAACAGAAAATGCGTGAAGAGCGATACTTGATTAGTGAGTTACCTCACAGCCAATAGGACCCACGGGGTGCCTGCTGGGCTCTGTCACCTGAGAGCTGTGCGTGATGGCTCTGAGGTATGTCCTGGGACTGCAGACACAGAGCAGTGGGGAAGACAAGCAACTGGTGGAAATCCAGATTGCCTTTCTCCTCTGTGCAGAGAAAACAGGTCAGAAGCTCTAAGGGCTGCCCAGGTAAGTGCTGTCTTCCTCCACCACAATGGACATGATGGCACAGAAGGGAGCCTCCCTTCAGGAAGGGAAAGGTTTCCCAGAGGTAAAGCCGTGGTTTCTTCACTTCACCATGAGAGAAGGGACAGTGCTAAGTTTAAGAAAGGAGGATAGGACTGTGGTTGAACCACTAGGCAGGGACTCTAGAATTAGCACTTGGTTTGATCAGAGGCTTCCTGTAGGTCATTCTGAGCATTCTCCAGTAAAACAGACTGATGATATTTCTCACTTGAACCTCATTTCAATAAGGGTTATGAATACTGAAGTATTATGACTGGTTATGTAAATACTTTGGCAGTGCTGACACATACAATACAGAAAACAATTTTTAAATCTGCAGTGGCACTGTTTAGCTGAATGTCTATTTTAAATTTTTTAAAGAATATTAGAACTTTTTTCTAAAAATGGTGCTACTTTTAAGTGTTTTACAGATATGATCAGTCATTTTCGTGACTCTGATGTACAATTTTTGTGGTTACGTGATTTGCAGTGGCTACAACAATACCTTACACTCCAAAGGAATATTAAAAAAGATATTTTTATTTTTAACTGTATTAACAGAAGGGAATAAGAGCAGAAACAAGTGCCAGCTATGGAGTTATCAAGTGCCCTCCCCTTCTCCAGTGCATATCCTGGGGACATCTGGTTTTCTTTGTCATCTTTGGGAATGGAAGCCTTAGTACTTGGGATCAGCATGAAAATAAATCAGTTTTGATGATACACAGTTGCTGGTTGCAGACATTTATCAGGTACCTATTTGTGGAAATGGTACACTGCTCAATTGCAGCCATTGTCTGGAAGATATTTTATACTCAGGCCAGAACTACTGTGATACTTTTCCTACTACAGGAGCCTTATTTAGATATAAACTTGGATTTTCCATTTTTGTTTAACATTTCTGTGTTGACAAAGCTGCTGGTCTGAAATCGTAGCTTTACCAGTATTAACTGAGTCTGTGTTATACGGGTTTGTTAATCCCGTAAAACTCACTTTGTGTAAAATCTTACCAGGCTTTTATCTGGTCAAAGGACTTCAATACCACAGATGAGGTGGTGTGTTATGACTAACAGGGTTGTGTTTGGCCTTGCTCGAAGAAAGTTGGTTTTGGCCTAAATTCTAGGACATGTCTAGCTAGTATATTGCAAATGCATTTCTAACACTGCTTCACTGAGAGACACAATGGAGAATGATTGTTATTTGCATTCCTTTCTTATTTGCTAGAACAAATACATCTATATTGTGACTCAAAAACATTTCCAGTCACATGTCATATCTGTTGTGACCCATTCTAGTTATTGAATTCAGGATGACATATGAAGTAATTAGGTTACCATGTATCTAATCACCATTAAAAGGATAGTCAAAAGACAGTTGTTTGTGTATCTGTCTGTGAAAGAGAAAGCATAGACACAAGCCTTGATTATCTCTTTGTGCATACTAGTTTAAAATGCTCCTTGCGTTGTAGCTTTGCCTGCAGTGCCAACTTTAGGCTTAAATGTAGCATAGTTATGATTTAATTTTGCAGTATGAGTGTATCAGACACCTCCTGCTATAGGAATGTTTCTGTGTAGGGCCAAGTGGTTATCTTGGCTTTCTCCTATTGAGGGAGAAATATGAGTCTATGACAGCTTGTAATTTCATCAGTATTCCTTGCATGTTTTAGAATCTATCCTATGTCTTTGTAAAATGCTTGCCAGAAATACATGTGTACCTCTAACGAAATGGCTCAGCTTTCTGAATTTCAAACTTTACAGATAAATTACTGGGTGGATTTCATGTTTATGTTTTTGAAGCTATATAAATTCAAAATCTGTCACCTCAAAAGTTCCAAGAAAAATTTATGAGGGCTTTCAACTGAATTTAATACCCGGATAAATTTGCTGACACACAGTGTGACAAGCAGGCTTTAGGTGACCTTTTGTGAAACTACTTGTTCTCCAACTTTTGACTCTTGCAAATGACAGAAGATGAAGTGATGCAATCAAATAAGCTTTCCTTTAGCCACAGATAATACACATGGAATGTGATGTGCTCACAGTTGTTCAAAAAGACATTGATAGGAGGGCTTGTGTAATATCTTCCCTCTATGAACTGACCTGCTGAGACGGCCAACTCTCCAAACTATAATTTTACTAGTAAGTCAGGACCCACTACTGTGACCTCTGAAACCAATTTAGGTGGCCAGAGGTTCTAAAGACTGTTTATCACACTGAAAAAATAGATTTGGGGACTACCACTCAAATATTTGTGTTAACTTTTAACTAACATAGACAATGAATAAACTCTTCCCTTTGACCTTAAATTCAAAATAATGGGGATCAAATGTGAGAGAGAAAGACTGTGTGGGCTGAGGCTGAATATGTGGTATAGACTGCCAGGACAACTCAGTTAGGTCCTAACTTGTGTGGTGCCCAGGGAACTTTGAACCCCCAGGAGGTCTTTGCTTCAAGTGAAGTTGGTGGAAATTGCAACTTTTTTGTTTATTTTCTTCTATTTTAGACTCGATGTAATTTAATTCCAAAGCCATTGTGCTGACCTCAGGGCTGAGGTGTGGAGAGGTCAAATGACTTCCCCTGGTCAAACAGGATGCATGTGGCATAGCCATGAATAGATTCCAAAGTACTGGTCCCTTGTCATAACTGTAAGGCCATTCTTAGAACAAGAACTGTTCTATTTTAGGCAGATCCAATAATTTATCCAAGTTGTCATTATGGCTTAGCTATAACAGTGGCAGAGGTCACAAACTCTAGGTACTTTTAGTAGAAAGCTATGAATATGTCAACTGAGATCCAAGCCTGTAATTCCCTGCTGAAATTAAGAGAAAGACAGTTCATGCAACATGTGGTGATGTCTCTTCCCAGCAGTTCTGTGAGTTTGTATTTTGGAAATATTTCCTGATGATCTGTATTTCTTGGTAATTCTGCTTTCTGTCCCAGGATCTAAAAGCACCAAATGCCATCCTCTGATATTCCTATAAAGTAATTTAGAAATTAACTTCTGTTTTACAGAAGAGGACAGGAAATGAAACCTCCTGGTCAACTGTTTTCATAATTAAGCAACTGAATCAAAGAGGCTCCATTTTCAGAGCTGCTTGTGGCTCAGCAAACAGGAACAGACTCGTCAAACAACTGCTGAGCGTACACTTTACACAGGGTGTTTACTATTTAAAATAAAATTTAAAAAAAAGGACAGGATGAAATCTAAACTTGGTTATATTAATCTATATGCAATGGAGCACTGTTCTGTAACCTGTGGCTGCTCCCAAGGGTTATTTGCAGGCCTCTAACCACACTTTCCTGTTTATTGAAAAATGTTTTCCATGCACTGGCTCCCCAGACCGGCAGACACTGAGACAGTGAACTGCACCAAACCTCCCTTACCCTTTCTAGCAGCTGCCTTAAAGCCAAGCAGAAACTGCTGTCTGAAAGTACTGTTTTCTCTACTGAGCTTCAGTTTGCAGACAGGTTCATGTGAATTTTTCCAGCTTGGAAAGTAAGCCATTTGTCAAAGGTCATACAGGAAATTAGTGACAGAATAAGGAATACAATTTGATTGCTTTGCAAGACCTAGACTTGAACTGCAGGACAGTTTTGACTATGGAAATTTACTAATTTCAGAGTCATATATTAAGAGATAGTGTGTTTCAAGACCAGAGAGAGACATCCCTGCTGAATTATGGTTAATGGAAAAAATCTGTGTCCTCATTGATGTAAACCAGTATAACTCCGCTGACAAATCTTTTTTCAGGACAGGGCTTAACACCACGAGTTCTGCTATAGAAGTGCTTCATATATGTCAGTGTCAGAAGTAAAAGTTTCTGGGCTTTGGAAATGTAATTGGCAGTCTTTGCTGAGCTCTAGCCATAGGGTCTAATTTCAGCATCTGTGCACTGGGAGCAGTGGTAAACAATGTTCCTTCAGCCTTTTTACTCCCACTGCTGAAGAGTCACTGCATTGAAGACTACAGTTAGGGATGAGGAAAAATATAAGCCTGGAAAAATAATTGCGTTCTAAGGGTGTGCTCTTTCATTGGAGTTTTAAACTACAGGAGACTTGGGAAATATTTGGCATTTATTTAGGTATGTGTTTTTTCTCCTGCTATACATCATCTTTAAAATGCCAAATGTAAAACTAACATTGTTGGGCAGTAGGCAAATATTTATCACTGTCATTCTAGTTGGAATTTTTTTTGTTTAGTTGCATAAATTTGACTTGAAGGTATAGTTTTTTTGTATAGGCAAACCAATTTAATAATCCAGTTATTAACCTGACTGTCCTCTGAAGCTGTCCAAATGTAATGTTGCAGATGTTAGTGGTACCGCTCCATGTTTATACTCTTCTCTCAGCAGCTGTTAAGCTATTTGAAAAAATTACTCAGATGGGTGGTAGTGGTATTTGATGCAGAATCCACCCGCAAAGGGCGTAATTACATAAATGCAGCCCAATAAGTATCATTTATCAGGACAGTAAACCAAATAACATTCCTTCAGCCTGATGTAAATCAAAAATGCTATCATAGCCTCTTGACAGAACAGGCTGTGCTGACTCTTACTGCATATTTTTTTAATCAAGAGATATAAAATTACGCAACCATTTTTTTCCTTCCTCGTCTATCCATCTACAAATGAGAAGTCTAATCCTGCTAATGCGTGTGCACATGCGTAGCTTCACTGGTGTGAGTAATCCTTTCAGACTGAGTGAACTACTTAGTGGAGGAAAGGTAAGTACATGAATAGAGTTTGCAGATGTGGTTCTGCAGGCAGTGTGCTCGGGAGACCCCTGTCCAGTTGTCCTTAGCATGCTATAATTAATGGAATTACACGAATGCAGGGCTGAGTTCCAAAAGCACAGGCTGAATTTTGGTTTCAGAACAGAGACAGCACTCAGAAATTTAGCGGTAAGGTAATTCAGAGTACAGCTAATTCACTGCTCTCAGGCACAGGTCTTCAGTGCAGCCAATTCAGCAGGACAATTCAGCTTTAAATGATGACAGAGTTTAGCAGAATAATTGTTTTGATTATTGCAGATACTTTTGTCTGACTGTGGCCACCTGTGATGTGCTGCAGCTTTGTCTATACTGCAAAATAAACACCGTGAAATAATACTGTGAAATAACTTCTGACTACTTTTCTTTCTGCTGTTCAAACTCTTTCCTGTCTGTTTGCCCATTAATTGCTTTTTTCTCTCAGTTTTGGTTTATATTTCACTTTCCCCTCCCTCTCACCTTCCTTCCTACCCACAGAAAAAGTTTCTGTGTGAAAAATCATGTTGTACTTGTAAGTTCCAGAAGCTTTTGCAAGAGAAGAAAACTGAGAAAATTCTGTAATTCTGTCTTAAAAAAAAGAAAAAGAAAAGAAAAAAGGACACACAAATAGTTTCATTTATAGCTCTTACAGTGTGCTTTTTGTTCATGGGAAGCTCTATTTTTTTCATCCATTACCTGTTTCTCAGCTCACTAGTGGAAGAATACCACAGTGTGTATTATCCCTGCAATATGTTCTATGTATTTCCTTCTCTACATCCTTTGCTATGTTAAGGAAATCCAATATGTTACATGTGCCTGAAAATCATCATTTCTTGGTACAAAAACATACATGAAAGAGATTAATAAACCCATGAACTATTAGTTGCTGTAGAAATTGCTGTCATCATTTTATTAACTTTAATTCGAGGAAGGGGTGGTGGGTGAAATTTTATAAAGATATCTTCCTGGCATTTTAAGTGAAGTTTTTTTCCTACATAGATATCTGATGCTCCTCTGATTTTAGACAGATATAATCCATAAAACTTGCTTCACACAGGAACGGAGCAGTAAAGTATGAAACCTGACCAGAAACGAACAGCAAAACCATACTTCAGTAAAACTTTTCATCTGGTCTCCTAGAAATTTATCAGTGATACTGTGCTCAGTGCTGCCTGTTAAGAAATTAATGTAAGGAAAATGGTCCTTGGAGATTTCAAGTGCTCTTCTGATTTGAACATTTCTTGAAATACCTGTGACCAAATTTCTTCACGAGTTTTGTGCTAGCAACTGACAGATAAAAGGTGATAGATATGCCAAACTAAGGCAGTGGTTTTGGTTTATGACCAAGAAGTTGAAAGAATTGCAGTTTACTATTTACAGTGCAGTAAAACATTTCTCCTTTGACCATTTAATTTCTTTTCTTCCCCAGAAAACCACTCTGCAACATGACGTTTGAAGATTTTGAGAACTACTCTTATTTCTACGATCTGTCTGAGGAAGATGAGTCACCCCAGTCCTCCCTCAGCATTGCCCATATTATTTCCCTTTTCTTCTACAGTGTGGCATTTCTGCTGGGAGTGCCAGGTAATGCCATTGTCATCTGGTTTATGGGCTTTAAGTGGGATAAATCTGTTTCCACACTCTGGTTCCTGAATCTGGCCATTGCAGATTTCATTTTTGTTCTCTTCCTTCCCCTCTATATTACATATGTGGCAATGGGCTTCCACTGGCCCTTTGGGAAGTGGCTGTGCAAAATGAACTCATTCATTGCACTACTCAATATGTTTGCCAGTGTTTTCTTCCTGACATTCATCAGCCTTGACCGCTACATCCGCCTTGTCCACCCAGTCTTTTCCTACAAATATAGGACTGTAAAGAACACCCTCATTCTGAGTGGGGTCATTTGGATGTCAGCTGCAATTATTGGTGGCCCTGCCTTATACTTTAGAGACACAGCTACAGTTCTCAACAATGTCACCATTTGCTACAACAATTTCCATGTGCATGACAGAGAACTTATTTTGCTGACACATCACATTCTCATTTGGGTGAGGCTTGCATTTGGTTACCTCTTTCCTTTAGTGACCATGGTTATTTGCTACTCACTGCTGATTGTCAAAGTGAAGAGGAGAACTGTATTGACTTCTAGCAGGCTTTTCTGGACCATAATTGCTGTAGTTGTAGCTTTTTTCGTCTGCTGGACACCATATCATATATTCAGCATTGTGGAGCTGTCTGCTCACCATGATGAAAACTTGCATGACTTACTACAGGATGGCATTCCCCTCTCCACTGGCCTTGGTTTCATCAACAGTTGCCTCAACCCAATCCTCTATGTTCTGATCAGCAAGAAGTTCCAGGCCCAGGTGAAAACCACAGTGTCTGAGGTGCTGAAGCTGGCCCTGTGGGAGGTGAGCCGCTCGGGAACAGTCAGCGAGCAGCTCTGGAGCTCAGACAATGCGCCTGTGCACTACTGTGAAACTGCCCAGTGACTGCTCATGTCACCAGCTGTCAACAAAAGAGCTGACAGGAGGTCTGGAGGTGTTCTTGACTTCACATCTGCCAGTCAGATGCATATCTTTGCATGTACAGTTTTCTCTAAACAGCTGGCTTAGTTGCACCTGCAGCTTTAATTGAAAGGTTTTTAAGGGAACCATGATTTGGATGTGTGTCTTTGCAATGCACATACAGCCTGAACTGAAAGTTATCAGCATAAGTGGAATTACTTTAACTAGGCTTTTGATGAGGAATGTTGTTGTGATCCTGTTGTTTTGCTGTGGTTCCATACCTCATTAATATCAAAAGAACACATAATAGAAATATTCCTCCTTGCCATTGCTGATACCACTCTTAATTGAGGCATTCTCATCCAAGAGGCTGTGGCCGTACATCAGTGGGTCATGAGTCTCCTGACTGCCTACTACTGCCCCAAGGAGGAACCCCCTGGCTACACCCCACCTAAATGAAGCTTTCAGCAGCTCCACTCTGCAGCTGGAGAAAAATCCTAAGATGGAGAACACTGAATTGCTGCCTTCTATTGCCAAAAATAGAAAAAGATGGCAATAAAGCTCTTTATCGCATATTCAAAACTAAGATAAAAACCCCTGTGATTTCAGGTCACTTATTGTATTTTTACCACCAGATGGGTGCAAAATACTGAGCAGACGTTTCATATATGTATTAGGCTCATTTGAAATGTGCAAAGAATTAGTGAAAATATTTCTTAAAGTGCCACACTTTGTTTCTGTGTTTAAAATTTTAGTCCTACAAAAGTTTACAACTAGTGATTGCTCTTTATTGCTCTTTCAAGCAAAGATAAAGAAATAATATAACATTTTGTTTGCCTTAATGTCAAGCTTAAAAAAATGGGTGAAGTGAATTCATCAGTATTCTGTTCCAAGTCTGTAGCCAAATTCGGACTTCTTTTCCAAATAAGAGGCAAGGCTGTTCATCCAGGAAATGGAGTCCACTCCCATAAGAAAGATGAAGTAGTCCCAGTTATGCTGTATTCTGTTCCAACTTGTTGCTTGCTGCTGAATCACACATGCAGCAATGCAAATATATATATATGCTATGTGGAGTGCAATTTCTGATGCAATACCACTTAATTAAAAAGTTGAATGCGGGACAACACTCCATTGAAAGTAAAAGCATAGAGCTTTGGGTAAATTTGAACTGTTTTGTCTTAGTTATTGGCCTAGGCATATAGAATAAAACTGCCTTTGAGATAATTTATCTAGTTTATGTGGCCTGCCAACACATTAGTAGCATTTATGCTGTAATTGAGGCCTTTTATGTAAATAGATTTGCTTTTGTATAAAATATATATATGTATGCATGAACACATCAAATATTGGTATCTGCACAAATAGAAACAGCCTGACTGTGGTCTGTAACTATTTCTTTGGACTCTGGTTTCAGAGTCTGAGAGAGTCAGGCAGGATCAGTGAAATTTTCCCTTTGGGCTGGAAAGCTGGTAAGCAGCATTCTTCCTTTGAGGCATTTGCTGCCTGGTACATAGTTGCTCATCATAATATTTTGGCACTGTGCTGCTGAATGTGCCTAAATCAAACATTTTACAGTTTTTCTTCATATGTTCCCTGACATCTTTCTAAGAATTATGTACTCTCCTGGCTGTAGTCCAAGTGAAGTAATAAAATGTTATTGTTTCCAAAGAGCATGTTCATTTGCTTTTCCTAGCAGCAATGTGTGGTGACTGGCTTTTCTTATAACAGCTCCTTCCCAAAGGATTTTGGAAGGTGAAATCAAGTCCTGGCCCTTTCTACTATGGGATTCAAGGTTCATGTCAGCTTTCTTCAGCTGTGTGCATACACGTGTTCCTATATAAAGCTCAGAGACCGATTTTCAAATGGGGGAGCATGTATATCCCATCTTGCATAAAGGATCAGAAAGTGTGGCCTGAAGAAGACAGGAGAGAGAGAGAGAGAGAATAGAATTTAATTAGGCCAAAATCAGCCTTCATCTATGGCATTAAATGGATTAACAATTGTGCAATGTAAAAGCTACCATTCACACCAAGATCAGTTACATAGATAGATAATCAGAATTATCTAAATAATTTCTTCAAGAGTAATGCAAGATACCTAAACAAAACAGATAATGCTCTAAGTTTCTGTTTCCAAAGAGTCTCCAAAACAATACGAACAATTCTATGCTGCTTGGACTGAGGAACACTCATTCAACTCACAATGCAAAAAAAGGGCCAGAAAAAGGAATCTGTGTTGCCATGCAAAAAGATACTATAGAAATAGCTATTGACACATTTCATAATAGACAGGTTCTAGTTACTTTTTTCTCCTTCCTGAACAGTTTGTGCTTCTGAAGGTTTTTATGTAGATTAGTTTTTGTTAAAACTGTTTTCCCAGTATTTCTGTATAGAACTTACTGAAGGTATGGGGTTCCTACCAATCTTTCTGTTACAGGGTGCACTTGGGACACTTGCCTCACTTACTCCAGGGTGCTGATTTTTCACAGGCACAGTGACACAGTAAAATACCAGCACATACCTAAACACTACCCAAAACCACCTAACAAATACATGTGGATTGAGTGGAATACTCTTGCCCACATACCTGCTTATTTTTTCACTGGGAACACTGTGCTCTTTAAGGTTTTTTTGTTTCTTTTGTTCCTGTGCAACTTTCTTTTTAATATTCGGGAAAAAAACCCTCCAAAAACACACAAGAAATCTCAAGAACCAAGAGTTTGTATGTGCATGCTTAGCATAAATGTAACACGCACAAATCCAGTCTGGCAGGTGACATGGATGACTCGGTGCTGCATTTTGACAAAGTTACCAATCAATCATTTTTTCCACTTAGGACTTTAATTTGAAGGCCAAGAAAAGGATATCAAGGTAAGCAGCACATTGAATGGGAGGTCAGAAACAGTGATGGCCAAGATAATAAAACCTGTAGTTTTGAGGCAGAATTTTTAATGATTTTTCTAATATGGCATTTGCCAATTTCTTGCTTTCAACAGCACCATAACAGAATGGGTAAAACTAAGCCTATGATTTAGCAGAAGCAACAGCTAGAGAATTACCACAGAAAGGGTACTGTTTAGGAGTTAGGTTTATGGAAGGTGGCAAGTGAGCCTGTAACAATACTCACTTTCAGATCTTTAACCATGCTTTAAGCCTCTAGCAGGCACGTTTTTTTTTTTCTGAGACAAATTATAAACAAAGCTCTTACATAATCTGAAGTTGGCAGACCTTTAAACAAGGAGAAAGAGGACCTGCTGTGCCAGATAACCACGAAGATGCTCTGTGAAAAAAAGAATGAAAGGAGTTACTTAAGCTGCTGCTGTCAAGCTTTGACACTGGGCATCTTCATCTCAGAGTGACCAATGTGGCACACAAAAGGCTTCCATTCCTGGTCACAATAAAATCTTTCAGTCCAATGCAAGACCTAGAATTAGAAGCTTCACAACTCTGTCAGCTTCTACATTTTTATCATTCCTGGAGACAGTTTTGGGGATTTATTCCTGATAGGTTCTTGAATTGCCAAAAAAAAGTAAAAGTCAATCTAGAAACCAATGCAGAGCTGAATAAACAGCTCAACCTGCTGTTAATTTCGCTACTTTTTATATCCTTTATGTATTTGCATTTTCAGCTATTTTTTTAATTAAGTCAGGAGCACGTGTGAAGTTTATGCTTTAAGTCAGGCAGACCCTAGCAGCGGCTGCAGCCCGTGGATCACAGCCGGTCCCTGCCCTGCTCCTTGGGCAGGTGCTACACCCGGGGCACCGCTGGGCTCGCAGCGCCCCCCGGAGGCAGCGCCCGCGCCCCGCATGGAACCGGCTCCTCAGCAACATTATTTGGCCGTATAGTTACAACACAGAACTCGACCTAATTTCACTGCAAGTGTTTCCAAGCTGGAGGGGAAAAAAAAAAAAGTTCCAAGTCACAGAACAGGTGAGAAGGTAACAGGGTAGTGTCATTTGATAATTCACCACCCTTACTAAACAAAAGGGATTTGTACTACTGTTTACCTACTAAAACACTACTTAAACACACTTAAACATTTTGACAGAGCCATGCTCCTTTCCCCTAAAGCCATCCCTCCTTCCAGAGGAATTAGACATTTCCAAAGAAGCAATTTCCTCTGCAGATGAAGCAAAGAGCATTTCCATATTTTAAAGCCGTGTTAACTTTGAAGTGATGGTAAATTTTGTTTTCTCTGCTCATGCTCTTGGGTACTACAATGAAGTGTCACAGCAACCCTGAAACTCAGTTTCAGCTTCTACTTTATCCATTGAGAAAATCTTAAATTTGTGAGCTAGATCACTCTTATGATTTTGAATTAAGCACAGACACTGCACATTTTTTGCAACAACATTTATTCTAGATATATCAAGACTTAAATCTTATTGAAAGCAGCTACATCCATTGATTGTACATAATCTTCAAAAGCTGTTATTCTCTCTTCCAGCATATCTGTTCCAACTTTATCATCTTCAACAACACACTGGATCTGAAGCTTTTTAATACCATAGCCAACAGGTACTAGCTTGGCTGAAAAACAAAAAAGGCATTTGTTACTCCTAAATTGGTGGAATCTCTTAAAAACACAGATCTAACAATGAACTGACCAAAGCAATTTACAGGAATACATAAAAACCCAGTGATGTGGGTGCTGCATCAGGAATTGTACAGGCAGATGCAGGATGGCAGTTTTATAGCTTTATATAAAATTCTACAGCTTTCAAAAATCTGTATTTGATTCTTAACCAGGCCACTGCACTGATGTATCTTTTCTGACCATGTAAAGCCACTGAAGTCCTGTAGCATAGCATTTCCCCCCTGTTTTAGATACCTGTATTTCAGAGATCAGCAAACAGTGACAAGTCCAACTACTCATACACTATCCCAAAGGCCTGCACCCTCCCTCTCCCTGCTCTGACAATTCCCCATACTTACAAGATCCCCAGACCAAGCCATCTGCTTGAATGCTTCGAACACACTCCTCTAGTTTGGCCATGTCTGTCTCATCATCCCAAGGTTTCACATCAAGCAAGATTGATGACTTGGCAACAACAGCTGGTTCTGGGGGAAGAAAATCACCACAAAAAGGAAGGAATCTTTCAAAAACTCATGAATATACTTGCAATCTAATTTTACAAGAGCAACTTCTCTGATTTCACAAACAAGAACCTGCTCACACTGCTGTGACAGGCCTCTGGTAGCAATGTACATTTCTGAAGTACTGCAGCTGTGTACATCCCAACGTTCAGTATCTACATAGATTATGTTCTTGAGAAACAGTCCCATAAGAGAAGAGGGATTTAAGAAGCTGACAGTGTTTGTTACATAGGAAGTCCTTTTCAGAAGATCTGAGAAGGAGCTTAATGCTGTGTAACAGTTTATCTTCCACAGAGGGAATACTGCAACTGCTACAGTTCTGAACAGTTCCAACCCAGTAGCTGTGGAGTAACTTGCATATTGCAGCAGTTTCTCTAAACTTCGAAAGAAAATCCTCAAGTTATCTCCATTTATGTAGAAAGCTCAGTCTCTGGAAAGAAGAAGCAGGAGTGTATGAACCTGAACAAAAAGCATGTAAACATTTCCATTTGCTATGGGAAGGCTGAGCTCACTGGCAATTCAAGTGAAACCAATTACTCCTGTCTCATTCAGGTCAAGCTGATCTATTATTACAATTAATTAGTCTTTCTAACCACCCTCTTCAAATGCATGAAAATTAACTCAAGCATAAAAAAAACTATGAAGTTCTTGGCATACATACTTTTGGACTTCTTTGATTCATACTGGGCCAGACGTTCTTCCCTCAGTTTCTTCGCTTCTTCACTTTCCTGAAAGAAAAACTTGCACTTACAGGACAGCACCAGATCTCCACATGTCCAAAGCACTACCAAACTGACTGGCATCTACTCAGATAAAAACAAATCATCACAACCGTCAGCCGAAAGATGGTGATTTTTTGTTTTACTCATCATGTAACCAGTCAAATTTGGACACTTCATCCCATTCCAACACATTTTCTAACTTTTGAGTTTTTACCTTTGAAGCTTCCTATTCTGTGAAGATAACTACACTTGGGAAATCCAAGTAGCACCTATTAACAAGGTCAGAAATTTAAGTAACTTCAACTAGGTCAAGATCAAAATCTGCATACCTGTGTTAATTTCTAAAAACCAATAAAAATAATACAAGAAAACCACAAGTACCTCCTCATCATCAGATCCAAAAAGGTCAATGTCATCATCATCTTTGCTATCTGTGGCTGCACCTGTTGTGTCCTCAACATCAGCAGGACCGTATTTTCCCAAAGCCTTCTTTACTCCTGGTAAGCTGAAAGAAAAAATGCAGGTATTAGGAACCTACTCAAATGTCAATACAAGCACTGCAAGTTTATCAAGGCACCTACAAATGCATTTGTAATGAAAACCTTGTGCTAAAAAGAGTAAAAATCCAATTCTGCTACTTGAAATAAGAACCTCATGAAAGACAGCCTCCAATGCTCCTGACATGCCAGCTGAGCAATCTGTGAATATGGGATCTGCTGTAGCTCATCAAAGCTGGTATGATCCTGCCCAACTAAGCACATGGATAGGAAAAACTTTCTTATTGGAATTCATTATCTGCACTATATTCTGTCCAGGACGAATTACCAACTTGTTGTTCATGCTTCCCTAGAACTATTTTCACTTGTTTAAAAAGTAGGAAGTGACTGAAAACACATTACTGCAAGGTAACTGCTACTTTCCTAAGTTTCAGTGAACAACTGATCCTACGCACTTGCTCTCAAAAGGACAAGGAGACCAGAACTCCCTGAATTTACCTTCTCCTGCAGCTCCTATAGTCCTGTTATCTTTGAATAAGCTCATAGTTGTATTGCTAATGCAAATGGCTGCTATCGGAGCCATACAACCGGCTTTTGACTTCAGGAACCATAAGGAGTTTCCAGAGTAGACTTTGTGAAACCACTTCAGAATCTCTGTCCCCTCCACCATTACAAAAGCTTCAAAAATGGACTCCAGACTGAGCCACCCATCTTTGGAAGTTTCCTCCGAACAGGACTGCAGCTCAGAGAAAGCAGTGTAGCAATACTGACCCTACCTATGCTGTACCTTTTTAGAAAGACCTGCACTCTCCATGAATGTCAATACAGCACCTTTCATAAAAAATTAAAATCACTAAAAAAGAAAATAGATAGTATTTCCTTTCACACCTCCCTCTCTTTCCATGTCCTTTTGTACTGTAAATCATTGATTTTATCTTCCGTACTCACAAAAGAAGCCTGCCCTGTTTCTAGAAATGTTTGTGTTCCAACACCACAAAATGCCACGTGGTGCTATTGGAAACTAGTTTTCTTCAAACTCGAAGAAACAAATGTAACAATTTGTAGGCTAGTTCACGCACATATTGCAGATTCGCAGTTTAACCATACCTCGCCTTCTGCTTTTCATACGACTTAATATGATTATACCACCGGAGAGCATGGAACAAGTCTGCAGGCGGCGGGGCAGCGATCGCTTCGAAGACTGCTATGTCAGCCTGCGAAGGGACGTACCTACGGAGAACAAGCCAAGTTAACCCCGCTGCTCGGGGCACGCAGGAACACGTGGAGCAGCGCCGCCCGTGCAGCTGCCGGGGTGACTCAGGGCCCTTCCGCGTCCCCACGACTTGTCTCCGCCAGGCCCGGCCCAACTCACCCTCCCCACTCCCCGGCACCCCCCCGCCGCCTCTCACCCCTCGATGTAGCTCTTGTCGGCCAAGAAGTCGTTGAGGACGCGGAGGCCCGCGGCGGACTTCAGGTCCCCGAAGCCCATGGCGGCGGCGCGCGGCCCAAACGCAGTACCCGCCCCGACCGCCACTGCCGCGGAAAAAGGCCTGGCCGCGCCTGCGCCGGCCTTATATAGAGCCGGTATCCCTCCGCGCTCTGCACGCAAGTGTGTCCTTCCGCGAGATCGAGCCGCGAGGTAGCTCCTTACGGGTGGGCTGCTGCGGCGCAGGGCGTGCAGCGAACGGCACACCAGAGGTGCGGGGAAGCACCGGTGTAATAGAAGTGAGGCTGATGGTAAACCTTAGGAAGGTTTGCGGCCTTATAGGGGTTTTGTAACATTGTACTGTCGCCACACCCCGCTCCGCTGGCACAGCGGAAATTGCCGGAGTTGGGCGAAGACAGAGGCGGAAAAGGACGGAAATTACCGCGGGAAGGATAGTGCGTGTGACGGTGGCCGAAAAGGCTGTGGGCTAGGGACGGAAATTGCCGGTGTCATCGTTCCCCGACAGCTTGCCGGAAATACCCGAAGCGGTTCGCGGCGGAGTTTGCCGAGCGCGGACTGCCCTCTCCGGAGATAGCCGAAGGAGGCTGAGGGCAGCGGCGGAAAGGCCCGAGGCCGCCGCCATAGAGGCCGAGGCGGAGCGCTGCCGTCCCGCGGCGCCACCGCTCGTCCCGCGCCAGGTAACGGCGGTGCCGCTCGGTGGGCGCGGGTGCCGCTGCTCCGGACGCCGCCNGCGCCTCCAAGGTGACCCCCGCGCCGGGTAGCGCTGTCGCTGGCCGTGCCCTCGGCCCCGGGGGCGGCGACACCGGGCCCGCCGCCGCCGAGCTGCGCCGTCCGGGCCGTGGGGGAGCGGGACCGGGGCTGGCGTTCCGCTGCAGGCGGAGAGGCCGCTCGGTGACATTCCTGTCTGTGTGCATAGATTGCTAGAGAGTCATAGCTTGTGTTCGAAGGAGCTAACTCACTCTCCCATAACTGTACATATAGGCGTGCATACGGGCTCCTTTGCAGCTGGTGTAGAAGTTTTTACTCTGCCTGTTTAAAACTTGCTAGCAACCATTTGAACTGATAACAACAATGCTTTTTTCTCTCTTACCAAAGCACCATGCTTCGACTGCTTGCTGTCCCCAGGACCTTAGCTGGGATCACCCAGTCCTCCAGAGTATGTGGTAAGTGTCTGTAGTTTATACCTGGGGCTGTGGTGATAAATGTATGTGCAGTTCATTTATTGAAGGGCACGTATGCATACTCGGTTTGCAGTCTAAGAGATTCTGTATTGCACTGTTGGTAGAATTGGGATTCTATCAGCACTGTATAACTAAGATCAGGAGTGTGGGCGTCTGATGGTTTGCATCTAGCAGTAAGTGAAAGTTGTTTTTGTTTTCCATGTCCTTCAGGGCGTACAACTGCAACAGCAGCTAGCAACCAAATAGAGGTGTTTGTGGATGGCCATCCTGTATTGGTGAACCCCGGAACCACAGTACTGCAGGTGTGGGGAATGGCATTCTCAATTTTCTGGGACTTCCCATCTCACTTCTTGGCAGCATATTCTGTTCCATACAGTGAAAAACCACCTACCTTTACATTGTTTCTTGCAATTCTTTAGGGGTGTTTTAACTGACTGTGATGCAATTTCATGTGATAGAAATCCTTGGGGGAATTCAGTGTTTGAAAAAGAAAAGTATGCCATGGTTGCCTGAAAGAAGATGCTTGCAGCATATCTCAGCTGCAAAAATTTATGCAATGCAATAACAGACTTTGATAGATTCTGGTTGAACTTCTATCTCTGAACACTACTTGACCTTGTAGTCTTTCAGAACCTGTCAGTTTTGTGTCTTGTCACAGTGTGTCTTGGGTAGATGAGGGATTGTCTCCTTTTAGTAATTACTTGTTCTGACTCAAGAGTGCTCATCCTTAGCTGCTTTTATTATTCTTGGTGTGGGAAGAAAGGGAACCTGGATCTCCCAGCCTGTACTGAGCATTGTTACTTTTCAGGCTAAAATTTCAAGTAAATGGTTTTTTTTAAGAAGCTATTAAATGGCCATGTGGTATAATGAGTTAGAACATTAAAATACATAATTTCTTTCAAGATACAGCCCTTGTTTTTTGGTTCCTAATTTATTTAGGCATTAGAATGCCCCCAGCAGGAACCTAGTGTAAATTTTTATTAAATGCTATTTTTAAAATTAGCTTTTTGGTTTAGTTAACATGGTTCTTTTTGGTAGAAATTGTCAGAAAAACTAGATCTTGTTAGAGTTTTTTTATTAAATTCAGTGGCATTTCTTCTGGCAGGCATAGGTATAATGCTGTAGCATAGATCCCATTAGCTGTGGGGGTTTTATGGAGGCAAAGCTGTCTTCATCTGTTCTCTGGAAATCTGTTGGCTCTGTCCTCCTGTCTCTTCTTCTGTCATGTTGTCTTTGAGTTTGGGTTCTGCTGAAGTTGAAGATTGACTGTGCTGGAGTACCTTCATATGGAGTATGCGTGTTGTTGCATTACCAGGAATCTTTATGCCCATTGTTGCTCTCTTTATGTTTTTCAATTTTTACTTTCATGCACTTCTCTTTAAAGAGTGTACGTGTTCTTAAAAAGGTTATTTGTATTGCTAGTGCCCTGTTGCAGAGAATTCTCTCTATTATTGGAGGAAAGAATGAAAGAGAGGTCAGCTCTCATTTCCTCAACCACTTACAAAGGTTAGAGAAGCTACATTTGTAATTGATACCGTGACATTTCTTTTCTTTGTCACAATTTTTTATTTATGGTCCCTTCTTAAGATGAAAGGTCAAATGCAGTCTATTCTTGAGCACTGACAGTGTTTGAAAAGCTGCATAGTGTTGTCTGAGGTGGAAAGTCTAACTTAGATTTAATTTTCCTTTGTTTCTTATTTTTTTTATAGGCCTGTGAAAAGGCTGGAGTTCAGATACCTCGTTTTTGTTACCATGATCGTCTCTCTGTTGCTGGAAACTGTAGGATGTGTCTTGTGGAAATAGAGAAAGCTCCAAAGGTATTGTTTGTGTTTCATAGAAATTGCAATAGGGAATATGCAATATGAAATTCAATAGGAATTTTTTGCTGTGCTTGGGCCTAGTTTAAATCTTGTAAATAATTGTTGTCATTCACCTGCTCAAAGCAGTTTTTTCTCATCTCCCCACTGGACAGCAGTGATTGCCTATGGGTCAGAGTCAGTTCTCAGGTTATTATGAATTATCTTCTTCCAGCACATGAGCTTTTGATAGCTGTGTGTTTGCAGTTAGATGCATTTTATGCTTTGTAATTCAAGCTTCAGCCACACATTTTCAGCTGATATCGCACAAATAGTAGACTTCAGATACTGTATGAATTTAGCTGTAGGATTAGTATCTGCAGGTTCATTCTAAGTAAAGACTGCAGTTAGTTAGTAGTTTATATTTTAATGCATTAATATCTGTTGTGATACAATAGATGTTTTCTGGAGGGAACAATGATTTCAGCAGTACTAAGAAATCTACTCATGTTCTTTTGGAGTTCAGTCTTGGATTACACATTTATACTCACACATAAAATTTTTTAGCTCACCCTAGCTTCAATTCCATAGTTTGAGCATTTATATCTCTGGAAATGTTGGGTTATCACTAAAGGTAGAAGTCATGATGTGATTGAAAAGTGAGAGGGATTTGTTTATGGAGCAGGAGTTTTTCTTAATCTTGAGAAGAATTTTATTCCAAGACTTTATACAGGCTTTGTGCAAATAAATGTCTTGTAAATGATTCATACTCTGAACTTCATTTCTAGAGGTTTTCCAGATGTCTGCTGAAGCTCTTTGATTTGCCTTGTATCTATTACAGCTGACATTCTTACTGCTGTTACTGCTTGAATTGGGACTGGGAGTTGTAGAATTTTTAACTTTAAATAAATCATAACTAATTTAAACTTTTTATATATCAGATTTTTAATAAATGTGGCTTCTAGTGGTTTTATCAGTTAGCTTCTTTGTTTTTTTACCTTGCAGACCTCTTTATTTTTGTTTATTTGTAATGGATACCTATGGTAGAACTGGGGTGGAGGAGGTGGGGGTTTGTGCCCATGCTGAGAAGAAATATATTGTGTTCATGCTTGCTTTTTATGGTGATTGCAGCCTGTTGCTGCTTGTGCCATGCCAGTTATGAAGGGCTGGAATATACTGACAAACTCTGAGAAGTCCAGGAAAGCAAGGTACCTTTTAGCCTCCTTTGCCTGATTTGTTATACTATCTGCTAAATGATGTTAAGTTGACATTAACTTCATTCTCTGAACCTAACAGAGAGGGTGTAATGGAGTTTCTGCTGGCAAATCACCCATTGGACTGTCCTATTTGTGATCAGGGTGGAGAATGTGATCTACAGGTACAACATCCAATTAAATTGTGTAGACTTACGTATAATACTCTTGTCTTAGGTGAAATTGTGCTTTCCAGCAGCCTGGATATGTGTGTTCTATTGGCTGTTCTAGGACCAGTCAATGATGTTTGGCAGTGATAGGAGCAGATTTCGAGAGAGCAAACGTGCTGTGGAGGACAAGAACATTGGCCCATTAGTCAAAACCATCATGACTCGGTGTATACAGTGCACTCGATGCATCAGGTAAGGTCCTTAACTTTGGCTGAGGACAGTACTGAGCAGGCATTATTTGTGTCAGGTTGTTACTAGTGAAAGAAACCCCATGAGGGGTAGCTAGTTTTAAACAAAATTTCTTTTCTGATTGTACTTAAAAATTTTATTTCTGTTAGTGACTGATAGCTGGTTTCCTGGAGCTACCAGACAGGAAATAGAGAGAGATGGCCAATGCATGAAAGTGAAATCAGAGTTCTGCAGGGCAGAACTGGTCCCATGGTGTTGGTGCCAGAATGGATATGTGACTTCCTCAGCCACAGTTGTAAGATTTATTTATTTCTGACAGCCTCTGGTAGCTATGTTTATGTTGTTCTGTAGCTCTGAGATGCTGTACTGGCCAACTTGAGCCAGATGGAAAAGAATATAATGTACCCAATTAGTTCTAGAAAGAACTTGTTAGTTAGGACTAATATTGGACTCAGTTTGTGTAATACAGTGAGTACTGAACTGCTCTGTTTTGTGATCTAATTCCCCCTAGTTTTTGTAGCCATTTCTGAATGAAATTCTGCAAATGGTCCTATATGTGATGGCACTGACTAATGCATCTAAACAATTGTTTTCTTCTTTCAGGTATATGAACTAAGCCTAATGTTTTACCTTAAGAAAATGAGATGAGGGCTGAAAAATGTTCTGTGTTGCAGTTGTACATTCCAGATATGTTTCTCCTTCTTTGTGCATCTACCAGGTTTGCTAGTGAGGTTGCAGGGGTAGATGACTTGGGAACAACCGGAAGAGGAAATGATATGCAAGTTGGTACTTACGTTGAAAAAATGTTTATGTCTGAGTTATCAGGAAATATTATTGACATCTGCCCAGTTGGTGCTCTTACCTCCAAGCCATATGCCTTTACTGCACGCCCATGGGAGACCAGGTAAGTATCTTAACTCATACTGAAGACAAAGCTTTCCCTGTTTGTTCTACGCTTTATCTTAGAATATGTCTGTCCAGCTGTGATACTTATTTTCTGCATTTTTGTTGTAGACTTTTCCATAGACTGAATCTAACACAAATTTTGTTACAGCTTATTTAACAAAAGGAAGAATTTTATAGCTTGTAGACTGTTCTTCCCTTATTTTTACCCTAAAATATTTTTGACTTGTAGGTTGTGCTGATTGCTTAGTAAAAGATGTGTATAAAGGAAAATACAAATTCATTAACTCACTAATTGTTGAGGATGTTATTTAAAATATCTTCTGAAACTAAGCTGTCCAGCCTCAGAGCAGATCTCTGTGTGATTTTCTTAAGTAATTGTTTAACCCTAAACAAGGCCTGAAACACATTCAGGAGACAGAATCACAAAATGTTAAGGGTTGGAGCGGACTTTGAAGAGATCTTGTCCCAGCCTCCCCTGCCATGAGCAGGGACACCTCTCACTAGACCAGGTTGCTGAAGACTTTATCCAACCTGGCCTCGAACATAGGAACATGCTGGTTTGACCATCTCAAGGATATCCGAAATGCCCGAGAGCAGTTGTAATTAGTCGGGAGGAGCAGGGGAAGGCGGAGGAAGGTGTCCCCCCTCAGAGCGGCTCTCCGGGAAGGTGGGGGGTGTAATTACCAACCGTGTCCGCTGGAGGGCTCCCGAAGCGCGCAGCCGGCAGCGGTGCTGAGTGCAAGCGCCGGGTCAGTCTCTCCGCCAGGAATTTTGTCCTGTCATAAACCAGTGTGACAGAATTACATCCTTAACCCACCTTCAAGAGATGATAAACAGCAAACAGGGAATATATCCAGCCAGCAAGGTGTTACATAATACAGCTCTGAGAACGTGTGCAGCAACTCCAAGACCAGCACCTGTTAAACTAATACAGTGCATGCTTATAACAAATTTGTTTTCACACACTCTGGTCAGATCTGTTGTTACTTCAACTCTTGATGCCCCGCACTGGATGATTAAAAGGACTGTTGTGATTTAACTCAGCAGGCAGCTAGGTACCACATAGCTACTTGCTCATTTTAGCTCTCCATGGGGCATGGGAGAGAAAACTAGGGCAGGGGGGGAAATGTGAAATCTGTGGGCTGAAATAAAGACAGTTTAATAGGACAGGAAAAGAAAATTGTAATAATGATATAAAAGAATTAGAATATACAAAGCAAGTGATACACACTACAATTGCCCAGCTGGTCCCTGAGCTGCAGCCCCCATCCAGCTTTCCCCCTCATTCACATGCTGAGCTTGCTGCTGTGTGGTGCAGAACATCCCCTTGGCCTGTTGGGGTCAGCTCTCCTGCCTGTGTCCCTCCCAGCTTCTTGTGCCCCCCAGCCTCCTTGCTGGTGGGACAGGGTGAGAAGCTGAAAAGTCCTGGACGTGGTGTAAATGTTGCTTAGCAACAGCTACACCATCCCTGTGTTATCACACTATTCTCACCCTAAATCCAAAATATATCTCTATACCAGTAACTAGGAAGAAAACTAACTGTTCAGACCAAAAATAAAAGAGTGTTGGTGCTTATATATGAAAACTGATTTGTTTTGTGTATATGAAAGTGGTTTGTTTGTTCTGAACAGGAAGGTAGAGTCAATTGATGTTCTTGATGCAGTTGGAAGCAACATCGTAGTGAGCACAAGAACTGGAGAAGTGATGAGAATTTTGCCAAGGCTGCATGAAGATATCAATGAGGAATGGATATCTGACAAAACAAGGTGTGTGGATGTGCTTGTACCCACATGTGTTTATGCATGCATTAAAGGCACACTTTGCAGAACCAGAAATGTGCACTGTAGCACTGACTTTGGGATTCAACTGTTAGTATTGTAAAGCTACAGTGAAGAAGAATAATTGTAAAATATGTTCTTTAATTCTATAATTGAAGTTGCTGAGTTTTCTAATGTTCTGATTTTTGTAACTTTTTTTTCACAGTACTTTTATTTGTATTACTGATTACGTTGTGTGTTTTTGAGAAGGAAAAGTTAAACTTCCAGGAGAAATATTTCTTGGTTTTCTCTTTTCTAAAAGCTTGGAATTAGAAAACTCAGTCACAGAATTATACACAATTGTCTTTGTCTTTGCTCTTTTATAATATTCTTGGTGTTCACTTAGGTTTGCTTATGATGGTCTGAAGCGTCAGAGACTTACTCAGCCAATGATCAAGAATGAGAAAGGAGTATTTGTTTATGCTTCCTGGGAGGATGTATTAGCTCGTGTTGCTGGTGTGGTAAGAACAGTTTTCAATATAAGTAGTCTAAAATTAATTTCTAAAGCTGGATGTATTAAAAATATTAATGTTAAATGAGTTATATTAAAAAGGCTTTTTTCTTTAGGGTTAGACAGGAACATTTGACTTCTAATCCATTGTGTTTCCACTTAAACTTCTTATTTTGACTAATATTTCCTGTTTCATAGATTGGACCTGTTAAAGAACTTTTTCTTACTATGATTTCATTTGGAGCACTAGGAGAGAAATTAGGTTTATTTACATACGAAAGTAAACTGTTTCTTCAGAAATTTAGGAGGAAGCAATTTTCCCAAATGGTCTGATCTATCTGGAGACATCTTCAAATTTATTTAAACTGTGCTATCACCACTTTTGCCATCAAAGACATTAAGTCTGTATTACCTATATTTGAATTGTGCTTTCCTCAGTGCTTTCTCTGTGTGGTGATTGATTCTGCAGCTCAAATGAAGTGCTGCATGACTGCTCTGGATTTTGATTAAAAATTTTATGTGGGTGAAGTAAAATTGAATAACTGTAATTGAACTTTCCTCAAGGATGTTTTTGCCCATGGTACGGTAGCAGGGTTTGTTACAAAAGCTATTGCTTCTCTGATAATACCTTTGAGTTAAGTTTGCTACCAGAGCTTGTGTTCGGGGAGTTTGTATTCTGTCTGCACTGTGGCTTTGTTAAAATAAAAGCATTCACCAACCTTCCTCTCTCAGCACACCAAATGAGAATTAGCTACATCTGAGTGATAACTCAAGTGGGAGAGACCTGCCTAGAATACAGAGAGCTGTTCTTCGCTTATCACGAGTTCTGAAAGAGCTGGAGTTGCTGCCTGGCAGGAATCAGACACCACTGATCCGTTTGTGCTACTCCAGGCCAGCGGTTACACTGCTGGCTTTGGCACACCCTAATAGAACACATGTTTACCTGGGCTAAATAAGAATTTATTTCAGTGATTTCTTTTGTTTATGTTTATACTTCCTTTCTCTCCAGCTCCAGGCAGTTGATGGTAAGGAAATAGCAGCACTTGTAGGAGGGCTGGTGGATGCAGAAGCACTAATAGCTCTGAAAGACCTACTGAATAGAGTGAATTGTGACACACTCTGCACTGAAGAGATCTTTCCTACTGCTGGAGCTGGGTAAGAGGACAGGCAATGTCTATCTGTAACTAGTATGTTAATAAACTTTCCAGTCTGCAGATCATCTCATGGCAATATTCTGAAATTAGCAGGGATAACAATTGCTGATGCATTAGCAGGATTTATTTGAATTTACAATACTCACATATAGAGAGTATTTATAGTGTGAGTTGATTCATAGTCTCTGCTCCAACAAGGGTTGTATGCTTTACCCCATGTTGTACTGGTATGTATGGCTGCTGCAGTTTAACAGTCACTGAAAGCCAGTTACACTCTGTTGTAAGCTGGATAAGTTAGTCTATTTGTGGTGTGAAAATTTTAGTACAGTTACGATTAGTAATTTGGCTTGAGAAAACTCTTCTTTCTCTTTCTTTCCATAAGATGAAAAAGTATTTTGAGCGTTTACAATCTTTACCATAGCTTCATTCCTTTCCTCTACTGAATTCTCATCCTGTTTGGTTTCATTATAGCACAGATTTACGCTCTAACTACCTGCTGAACACCAAGATTGCTGGGGTGGAGGAGGCAGATGTCCTCCTTCTGGTTGGCACCAATCCACGCTTTGAGGCACCGCTTTTTAATGCTAGGATTCGAAAGAGGTTCGTATCCCTTGGTGGTGAATAAGCATCTGAATCCATCTGGATTTGATAGAGTGCTTGGTTGGAGCTGCAGGCTGTGACTTGAGAGCATTCATTCAGATGGGATCATTGGATTTAGTTCATCTTTTAGTAAAGGGAATGGTGATTTATGTGTGGAAAAAGGGTAGTACCTTGTAGCATAGAGCTAGTTCATTCTCACTGTGACATTTTACATTAAGTTCATCTACTCAGTGTTACCTTACACAGACACGTCAGATTTTCTGTTTAATCAAAGTCTGTCAAAGCATATTCCTTAAAGATTTATTTTCAGCATCAGTTTACTGCTTCTTGTATTGGGAACAAATCAGATGTGCTGAGTTTAGGAGCAGTCATTCAAGTTTAACATTTCCATTGCCAAGTAGTGTGGCTTTCCCAAACTTTTGAACATAGCTAATTCAATTTTAATAACATATGTCAGTATGAGGCAAATGAGGTCTATAAAAGCCCTGTCCTTCTTAATGCTGAGACTTTTGAAAATAGGTAATTTTAAACAGTAATGATGTTGAAATTTTGATAGGAGAAAATGCAGTGAGATTTTTGAATGTATATGTTTCATGTATTTTTATAAGTCTTTGCCATGAGAAGTTGCAAAAAAGAAAAGATTTCTAACCAGCTAATTTTTTCTGTGTTTATTTAAGAAATAAGTGGATTTCTAGAACCAAATTGGCAGAAGTTTGAGGGGAGGAGGGAATTGAGTTATGAACTTTTCATGTAAGGTGTGTTGCTGTACTGTTCCTGGATTATATCTAGAGAAATAATCCTTCTGAAAAACCTTCAGGCTTGCTTAACAGTCAGAATAAAGCTAAACTGCATCTTAGCAAAACAATGAATGCCATTTAAATTCCTTTGCAATCCTGTTTTACGTTACTGCTGAAGTTATAATTAGTGGCTTTGGTTGGGTAAAACTATATTTCTTTAATTTTTGTAAAATGTTTGCTGTATTTTCAGCTGGCTTCACAATGACTTGCAAGTGGCCCTTGTTGGCTCTCCTGTGAATCTGACCTACACGTATGAACATCTAGGAGAGTCCCCAAAGATACTTCAGGACATTGCTTCTGGCAAACATGCCTTCTCCAAGGTACACAGAACTTAAAGAGTGTGACTGTTAAATTCCACAGGTATGGAGTAATAATCTGAATTCCCCAGAGACAGATTTGAAGAAAAGTACCATGTTGTAGATGGGGTTATTTGCTTTTAATCAAATGCAGAGATGAGGTAATGATTAGTGTGCACCAAGTATGTATAAACTGTGTAATATATTCAGGTGTGTAAAACTTTGCAGAGCAGGAAACTCCTGGAATATTTCTTGACATAAAACAGGCTGTTTCAGGCGCTGCTGTTTTCACTTAAACGTGTGGTTATTGAGTGTACAGCTCTGTACTGACAAGGCAGTTTCTCGCTTACAGCAGTTTCTCTTTGCTTTATCTCTAAGTGAAACAACAACTATTTTGGAACTGTAGGTTTGCATGGAAGACTTATGGAGAAATGTTGGGATTTATTACATTATCTGTTCCAAGAATTGTCTTTGTAACTGTGGAATGAATTTCTGATTCTTGGCTTGCATAGGTTCTCGACAATGCCAAAAAGCCAATGGTGGTGGTGGGCAGCTCAGCCCTGCAGCGCAGTGATGGAGCTGCCATCCATGCTGCTGTTTCCACCATTGCACAGAATGCCAGGGCCAAGAGCGGTGCTGGTGCTGATTGGAAAGTCATGAACATCCTACACAGGTTTGCTTTAAAACTTTATTGGGAGCAGCTTGCTTGCACATTGGGCTACACAGGTTACCGCAATGTATGTGTGCAGATTGCATCGTATACACACAAGCAGCTTATTGGGTTAAAACATGTAGGGAATATAAAAACCAGAAGCAGAAGCTACCAAAAACTTTTTCATAAAAATGGGTTCCTTGACCTGGCAAACTTTTCAAGCTCTCCATGAGATTTTATTAATTTATTATAATCAAATGTAGAATTTAAGGTTTTGATTTAGGCATAGAATACAAGAGAGCTTAATGACATCTACCACAGTGCTCAGTAGGATACACAACAGACCAGTGTCACTTGCTAAATGACTGCATTTTATCTAGAGGAAGAAAAACAAAATAGCAAGAGTATTTAAATAACATGGTTACTTTGGTTTTGGTTTTTTTTTAATACTCCTTTACTGTGCAGCTTCTCAACTGAATAGTTAATAGAAAAGCTTCCAAGATTTTCATTTGAGGGCTTTTGATCTTAGCTATTCAGTTTGTTGGGATATTACTCCCTTTAATAGACAAGCTACTCTTGGACAGTCTTTTACCACTCTCTTTCTAAAATTCTGACTGTCAAATTGACCATCTCTGTAAAGGAAAAATTATTTCAGTAAAAATAATGGCACTCAGTTCCGGAGACTCAACAAATTTCTTCTGCTGAAAGCAGCTTCATTGATGTAAAACTAGTAGTTAGAGCAGGGCTTGGTCCTCTGAAGGAAACTGGAATGTAACATTCTGCTGCTGAAACTGAAATATTTAGTACCAAAATACTGATGAGTTAAAGAACACTTATGATACAAGTGTGGTTTGGCAGTCTTTCATATTGACTTCCATACTTATGGTGCACCATCCATTCTACCTTAAGTGTAAAAAGCAACTTAGCTTAAGGAAACCTCTGTGTCTGACTGTGTCAGACAAAATGACTTACATTGAGAGATCTGTACTCTAGAGAGAATCTTTTTTCTTTTAAATAAGACTGGTGCCTGATTATGGAGGATTATGCAAAACTGTTGCTTTGGAAAAGGAAGACTGCCAGAAAATGGGAATGATTATTTCATTCTTTTAGAAGTATTTTTATGTGTGAATAAATGAATAGTAATGAAATAGTGTCTTAAGTCTTTGATGATTTCGGGTAGCTGACGGCCCAAGAGTTGGTCTTTCATCTTTCATGTGAGTGCCCTAAATTAAAAGCCTGATGAGTTCCATTCAAGGCTGAAATGTCATCTGGAGCATCAAGCTTCACCAGTGCACTGCCTGCTGCTAGGTCCTGACTTTCAAGGTCTGCCTTTATTTTTGCTATCCCATCTTAAATAGGTGAGATTCCCTGTGAAAACTTTAAATGGTGTCAGGTTGTCAAAATGCAATGATACTCTGTCAAAAATTTCAGCTGTCTTTGAGCTTCATGTTACTGTTAGGAACCTCTTATATCCCTTCAAAATATTTAGTCAGAAAAAGAAGTTAGGTCTGTTCTGGGAGAGGGAGAATTCTGAAATTACTTAACGTCGTGATATATTTGTTCCTGCAGGGTTGCAAGCCAAGTAGCTGCTTTGGACCTGGGTTTCAAACCAGGAGTGGAGGCAATTAGGAAAAATCTTCCCAAAGTATTGTATCTCTTGGGAGCAGATTCGGGTTGTATAACACGTCAAGACTTGACAAAGGACTGTTTTATCATCTACCAAGGTAATTAGTAGATGTAAATTAAGAAACAGTACTACCTTAATAGTTGGAGAAAAAGAGTAAACAGTAGCATAAAACCCTTTGGGGAATTTTAGCCCTTGTTTTCTGCTAAGAAATGGAACTTCTAACACATAACTGAGATACTGGTCACCTATTTCTTGGGTAAAGATCGGAAACTGTTGATGAGTAATAAGGGAATACAGACCAGTACAGGGCTTCTGGAACATAGCTTCAGACCTGACAGACAAAACATCATTAGTTTCCAGCTGTTCTATCATACCAAAACATGATCTTACCTTAATCTAAGAATCCTTGTTCCAAGAACCTCCCAAATGTGAGTGACTATAGAGACTGAAGTGCCATTTACTCCTGCTTGTAGTCCATTCATTCTCTCCAAAGTATTAGGCAAGTAAGACCTCAGAGCAGCCAGCCTAATGGGCTTTAGATTACTGGCTAAGCAAAACTTAGAAAATCCATTTTTTCTGGGAACATAGAAATTCTTAGTAAAGCATTTATTTTTATTTTGACTTACTTATGTCCCATATGGTTGTGTACTGTTTCCTGTTTCCATGTCTTTAGGGCATCATGGGGATGTGGGAGCTCCCATGGCTGATGTTATTCTCCCGGGAGCAGCTTATACGGAGAAGGCAGCCACATATGTGAATACTGAAGGTCGGGCCCAGCAGACAAGAGTAGCAGTGACACCTCCTGGGATGGCAAGGGAAGACTGGAAAATTATTAGAGCTGTCTCTGAGGTACTGTTGCTGTTGTAAGTTGCTTCTAATAAAAGTACACTGAGAGGTTAAGTTCCTTTTTGTAAACACTTTCCAATGTAAAAAAAAGGTAGATTTTCAGGGAAATACACAGTTTTAAGAAGTAGTGTTTTGTATTGAATCCTGTGTTAATTCTGTGAGTTAAATCATATTGTTTCCCTTTTCAGGATAGCTCTAATATGGTAGCTGCTGTGTGCTGTTGGAATGCATAATGGGTGAAGCTTAGCAAATTTTGCAGGTCTTTGTGAAGTGATTTAGAGGAAGCTGGGGGGAACGTGCAGTTTTTTGCTTTTTAGAAGGAAAACAGTGTAGACTCTGAGGCCAGGATCTGGTATCATTAGATGGGGTCAAATATGTGCTTACTACTCACAGGGAACAAGATGCATTGATAATTGTATCAACTTTTATCTCATTTGGTGGTAAGCTAAGGAAAATGCAAGTAGGGAAGGAGAAAAGTACTTTTCTTTTTATGATTTGTATAGCAAACAGGACAGCCTGGTTTCTAACTTGGGGAAGTGTTGGCTATGTAGGCAGAAGTCCAGCAGAACACTGTGACTCTGCTTCAGTTTGTACATTCTAACTGCCTGTGTTTTCAGGAGTGTAGACTTTTCCTCATTTTACTTTAGGGATGTTAATGGATTGGTAATCTAAACCGCTATGAGTTAAATCCGTGAACTTGATGGCATTTCTTTCTGTGAATCTCTTAGTTGGCTGGTTTGACCTTGCCTTATGAGAACCTCGATCAAATACGGAAGCGTTTAGAAGAAGTATCACCCAATCTGGTTCGATATGATGATGTGGAAGAAGCCAACTACTTCATCCAGGCAAATGAATTGGCAAAGGTAAGCAAAACTGAAGCATCTTGGCATGATTTTAGTGCTGTTATGTAGCATAATGCTTTTAAAAAAATTCTCTGTATGTAGTACAAGAAGCATTTTTTGAGCAACACTGAATGCAGAATTCAATAAACAAATGCTTTGGTAACAAGTTCCTATCATAAAGGTGACTTTCTTTTCTTTTCTTTTCTTACCACAGTTAGCAAAGCAACAGCTTCTTGCTGATCCTCTTGTTCCACCTCAGCTCACAATAAAAGACTTTTACATGACAGGTATGTGTAGTGTGGTCTCTCCATTCTGAAATCAGTAGAACATTTTATTTAGCTTTACAGTAAGGTTCTTATTTGTTTAAAGCTTTCTGCCAAGATACATAGGATTTGAGTCTTTCGAAGAAACAAAAATTTTCAGTAAAATTTTTTGGAATTTACATAAAGCACAGACTGTATTTTCAACTGCGTGATTTTATTTATCCTCTTTGTATCCAGTCTTGTACTAAATTTATTTTGTATTGTGTCTGTGCACTGACATGTTTGGATTTTTTTTTTTACAGATTCTATCAGTAGAGCATCACAGACAATGGCCAAATGTGTGAAAGCTGTTGTTGAAGGTGCCCATGCAGTAGAAGAGCCATCCATCTGCTAGAGACTAATCAGACTGCCACCACCTCCATCTAGGTTTTCATTGCAGTTAACTGCTGTGACCGATACATTTTTTTTTTTCCAAATCTATTTGACAGGCTGTTGTATTTTTTTTTTCTTCCTTCATTCACATTTTCATCACTTCAAATAGCCCCATCATACTGTAGGACTGTTGTTGTGTCTGAGGGAACATACAGCACTCAACTTACTGTACCCAGAGGCAGGGTACATGATGATTGTATACAAATAAATTATAAATACCAAGCCACCTATGACCTGTGTAATTCATGTAACTCATGCTTCTTCCATGAAAAGAATTCAGTAAACAACTCATACTCAATAAATCTTGATTTTCTAGGATGGGGCTTACATGGCAAACATACTAGATTGTAACTTTCTTCCAGAGTATCCAGGTATGTTAATATTAAACCCTGGTCAGAATGTGAACATGCTATTTTTGTAATGCACTTTTAAAGCACGTTGTCCCTCATACCTGGTTTATGCCAATGTTCAGACCTACCTCTGCTCTGGATATTTGTATGTTTCTTCATTTGGTTTCAGTTGAGACTACTCGTGGAGGAAATACAAATAATTTTGATGTTGTGGAAAAAAAAAAGTAGCCTTCACACAGCTTCCTCATACTGAACTGCTTTAAAAATTAGCAAAAAGACAAAAGGCCTTTATACCAGTTCAAATATAGAAAAAAATCTCAGAATAGTTTCTCTGTGCATTGATCTTTATATAGCAAATGGCTGCTGAAGTTCAGTGTAATTCTTCCAGGAATTGTGAAAATGGGAACAGTATCATAAAGCCATCACTTCCAACTGTATTATTTAAAAAAAAATAGGTGTTAATTTTGCATGAGGAAAAGCTACAAGTGTAGAATAATACTGAGTGCATGGGAGTGCTGCTGTAGAAGTCTTAGTTTTATAAAATTCCTTTTTTCTTCCATGCTTAAAATTTCAGTAACAAACGCGTAACTTTAAAATAAATTGTTTTCTTTCTGCCCAGGAAGAAGACTCTTCCTGGTTATCCTGGTGTATCACAGTGTTCTTACATGAGCTAAGTCTTAAATGTTAGACGTGGTTTTACTCAGCCTGCCGTCTCCAGTTACCAGCAGGGACAGGGTTGGTTCTCTTGGTGGTACAGAAAAGGGCAATGGTTCATTTTATTCAGGTACTGCTGTGCAGGTCAGCGAGGCAGTGAGAGAGACTGCAGGCTCATTTTAATGTGGCAGCTCACAGGACCAAGTACAGCATGAAATCTTCCTCCTGTGCTTGTGGCATGTTACTTCTTTAGGAGGAACAGGGGTTTATTGGCACATAACAAAAGAAAAATGTGTGTGACACATGCCTTAAACCTTAAGAGGTTTAAGAACAAAGGGTGTAGCTGAATCCTCTATGCAGAAAAACATTTGGTTCTCAGGCTCCTAAGACAAAAACCTTTTTTTCACTCCCCCTGCCCCCATGTTGTCCAAACACAGAGGAGTAACTTCAGCTGAGCAAAAAGTCAGTTATCACTTCAGAATTTTATTAAGGCTCAAAAGCTTTAGAGTTCTTTTTCCTTAAATGTTGTAGCATTACTTTGGGAACTCTGAAATGCTTTTTGGTTTTTGTGAAAGCTCTACATCCTTCAGTTAGTATGTATAGTAGATTCTTGTTTCTATTCAAAAACTGTCCAGCCTTTATCAAGAAAGACAAGAAGGGAAAGAAGTACATGTGATGCTCTCTGTCCTGTTAGTACTCTCTTTCCCAGCTAACTAGTCACCAAGTACAGAATTTTTCAGCCAAACTTATAAATTTGAGTGTTGGAAACTAGATAGTAAAGAAAAATCTAAATTATCATTCTTATCCACTGAGTTGAGAGTGTAGCCCATCCCTTATCTCTTTTGTTTGCTCTGGTGACGGTGCACATGAGGACTTCTACCCAGCTAGTGGCAAAAGGATAATGGGTCTGCAGAGGCAGGGAAGTGACATAGGCTGGGCAAAATACTGGAACAAAAATTACAGGGACAGGGCTATTCACACAACTCACCTCTGTTTATTTGAGAGAAAAAGTTTACAGTTAGTGCTTCTACTTGCTGGTTCTGAAGCTGCAACCTCAGATTAGAGAATTACAAAAAAGTGGCGATGAAGAGCTGGGATGGTGGGAGATGAAACATTCTGAATATTGTTCTTGATGGTTAAGAAAAGGGTTGAGCAGCCAGGTGATAACACTGCCGGAGCTGTCAGTGTGCTGATGCAGCTCACTCCACATGCAAGGCTGGTGGGTGCCTTTACCCGGACTCTACTGGGGTGGGCAGGGGCTTTGTTAGGCTTCGTTTTGGAGCTGAGCGCAGCTCCGGAGGAGATGTAATTCCTGCAGTTTCCCGAGTGCAGCCCTGGTTCCACCTGGTGGCCAACTGGCAGAACTTCTCATCGGGTGCATCGCCTGTTACCTTCAGGTGCAGCAACCTTCATCTCGCCTGCTCCTCTGCACCCCTGCCTGTACAGCCTGCCAAGGACAGGAATGTGTCTGGGGAGAGATGGATGGGCTTAGTCATTAAATATCCTCCTCTCTGAGCACAGCCTGTGTAAACACAGCTCTTGTGTGCGAACTATTAACCCCAAACATGACTTCGATTAAACATTGCCTTTTTGTATTTTTATCTGCAGCAGGTGGTTGTGGGGAGTAGAGAAGGCAAAGGGTGTGTTAATTCAAGGTAAAACCATACTATGCAGTTACACTTTCAAGCAAGTTTAGGCTAGGTGCAGTCAGATTCAAGAGAAACAACCAAAAAACCCAAAAACCAAAACCCAAACCCTGTTCAATAGCTACCTTACTGAAAGGACCAGCATCTCCTGGGTGCATCCCTGTAGTTCCAAAGGGAGAGTGCTTAAAACTCTGAGCAGTGTAGTGAGCTGCCTCAATAAAAAGAAACCTAACAGAATTCAAGTCAAACAGATACATCCTCAGCAAGACTGAAATATCCAGCAAAATTAGGCCATTCATAAAAAGAATTGTAATTAGCTTATTTTTTAATGTATTTTGAAGCATAGCTCAAGGCAGAAAAGGTGGTGTCTGTAGCATTTCCCCAAGAAATACAAGATTTTGGATCAGTGCCTCTTCTGAGGCTGATAAGATTCTTGCAAAAGACAGCCTGCTACATGTTTGATTGCGGGATGTTCTGTATTTTAATATTGAAACCAACAGAAAAGCAGCTCAGGGTCATAGCTCTAAAGGAAAATCAGGGTGGCAGACTTAATCCAAAGGGAAAGATAATAAAACTTCATCCCTGTCCTCACACCCCTGCTCCTCATAAAATACTCCCAACAATGGCTAAGCCAAAACATCCTCTCCCAAAACAAGAAGGTCTCCTAATAATGATTTGTTGTGTTGTCCTTCCAATATGCAATAAGATGAAATCACCTTTAGTGCTGAAGGGTTGGAAGATGACCCTTTCAAGGCACTGACAGGACAAACAGAGAAAGTGCTGAGAAGCAAATGGGTAGAAGAGGACTTCATGGTGACTACCAACATGGAAAAGAAGTAATAAGTAAATGGGGAATTCTGGAGAGTGGCTAAAAGCTGAGGACTTCACTGACAACTGCAGTGAGCTTTTTATAAGGAGTATAAGAACCCTACAAAATGTCAAAATGCATAAGTTCTTCCAGAATTACCTGAGAAGTTTGAAAATTCCTATTTATAAACAACAAAAAACAAAGCCAAACACAAAGCACCATTTTCAACTTATTAATAGATGGCAACAGATTATTATTATTATTATTATTCATAAAATGCCAAATGGGCACAAGTACCTTTGTGAACAAAACACTGAAGTTTACAGAGAGTCGCAAGGAATACTTGGTTCAGAAATGAACACCAAATCCTTCACTGTGTGTGTGGGCTTATACAAGTCATGGTCCTTTCTGTTGTGTAAGGTTTTATCAAAAAGACACTTTGCAGTAACACATATTAGTTGATGGAATGATTCAGCCAAGTGTCCCAAAGTACCTAGGTTACTCCAACTCTCCATAGCTCAGCACCACAGAAAAATGGCACAGAGAGACATAAATAACATATATAAAGCTTTGTGATTCAAATAAAATGCAGGATTCCATAATCAGCAAAGCCTGCTATGATAAACACTGTTAATAATTATGTTTTCCTTCAGCTGCATGTAAGCATCTATTCACAGTGCCTAATGCTGAGAAGCCTATTGAGATTTGGAGGCATAAGAGGTAGTAGAGACATCTCCTCACTCAGCCAATGCTGAATTTTGAATATACTTAATATTTAAAAGAAATAGTTTTATTTCTTCTTGTCATCTTCTGTACACCTGTGTTGATATTTGAAATGGATCAGAGATGAGAACCATGCATCAAAAAGAAACATACTGTGAGCAAAAAACTTCATGTGTAACAAGTAACTTTCAAAATCCATTGGAATCCCATGACCCTAGACATGAACTAAGTCTTATGCCTTGATGTTAGCTCAACTCCAACTATTTTTGAAAAATCCTGTCCTGCATGCTTTTTATTTCTCATTAGCCATCTCCACACCTTTGTGGGAAGCTACTCTCAGAAGACTGAGGAGACCCTTGATATTATCCAGGGTGGGAATTCTCATCTTTCCAACTTGCAGTGGTGACCAAGACTCTCTGCAACCCAAATGTAAATGAATAACGGGACTAATAGCAGAGAGAAGGACTGGTGATAAAGTTGGAACTTCTTAACCACTACAATTACAGTTAATGAAATATCAATAGACAGAAGCAGATAGTAGAAATACAATAGTATACTTTGAATTAACAGAGGACTTCCCAGTAAAATGGGATGGTATTAGAGCACTCTGCTGGGACAGCTTATTCCAATGTACTCTGGACAACCTTCCCACAATTAACAGTCTTACTGTTTTGTCTTTGCTGAGCATTAGGAAGACAATACCATTTATTTAATGCAGATTAAAACACACATTGATAATGAAGAACAGATTAGTGAAGTCTTAGTTAATTACTATTTTCAGTACAGTTCACTATCAATTAATTATATTATCATGTAATAGCTAGCACACATCTGCTCCCAATTGGTTAAATACTTCTGCAGCTATACTCCTACTTAAACTTACAGCAAAATTCCCATTGCTCGAAAAAGCTTTAATGAAACCCCTAAGACTCAGGAAAACAAGGCTAGGCATCTGTACTTTGTGTTGCTTTGCTAGCATTTGGGGCTTTAAATGAAGTAAAGCAAAGTTACTCTATTGTACATATGACTTGTCCTATATTTTCAGCTGTGCTATCTGCCACACAGGAGTGCACTAAGGCATGGATTTGAAGGAGTTTAGCAGCTGAATTAAGAAGCTAAATTTATGCCATAACTTGGGTATATTTCCTAGAGAAAAATCCTCAGACCGTAGACAGTGTTGTTAACATAAGGACTCTGCAGGTTGGAAAAGTGGCAAAAAGCATGTTGGTTACCAAATACATACAACTGCAGCAGAGTAACTGAAACCCAGATAGGCAAGAGACAAACATTGCTATCCCATTTCCATGTTAAAGAATTGTTGAAAAATAAGAATAAGCATTTTTCCATAATACTGATATGCTGGGATTTATTGGTCAGCTTTACCCCAGAACTTGCCACTATTACACAAACCACATAACAGCTGCTCAAGACATTGCTTAGAAGAATGTATCATAACTTCGGGTTTTATTTAATTTCTTAGCCTTTTCATTCCTTAAATGCCTAAAGACAAGATCTTCTATACAAATGTGACTCTCTGGATATGAAAATCTCAAAGTAACATCTATACACTTAGAGTTGCTCTTCCCCTGCACAACATCCACCTGCATTTTAAATAAATTACTAATCCCTTTCACAAGCATTTGAAGACATTGAAACTGTTTCCTCAGTATGTGTCTTTCAAGAAATAATACCAAGATGCCGACATTGTAACACTATTTGTGGAGAACCCGAGACTGTTCATCACATGCACAGAGTCTAAGTCATGCTCCAGAAATTCTTGAGGTCTGCACTCGGGGTGTGTACAACCTTGGGAGACAGTCAAGGTTCATTTCTTGACGCAGCCTCCTCAAGTAACTGATGTACAACCTAAAGCACCTATTTCATTGCTTTATTAGACTGCGTCACTGCCCTCTGTCTCACTACTAACACAAGTGAGACATCAGCACAGAATGCCTCATTAGCCAGAAACCTGTGATTTACAGAACATTAATGTTTCCTGATCACTCTGTGCTCAAGTGTACAATAAGGTTACTGGATGGAGCAGTTGGTCCAGGGATGAGGCTGATGTAAATCGAGGCAGAGACCCATTCTGAAGAAATGGAAGATCCCGAATACAATACTGAATGTTGCACAGGGGACCTCTCATTTGGGGTTTACACATTGTCCTTGTACAGAAGTTTCAGAGTCCAATTTGTTCTTCAGTGTAACTTCAGAGCACTGCTATACCCATCAAAATAATGTATGTCCCAACTTAAGAGTCCCTAAAGATAAGCAAGTATTTTTAAAAAAATCATTTCATTCTACATTACTAGAGCTAGCAGACTGCTCCTTTAGATTGTTACCATGTAACATCTTATTTTCAGCAAAACAATTAAACTAGTATTTGCATCTCTTAGTAAGTTAGTGAAAAGCAAATTATTCTCAGCTAAATAAAGTTTTTTTAAAATAAATTTCCCTATCCATCAAATAGAAATTTTAATTTATCTGTTGAATGATTACACAATAGTCCACAAAACTAAGATCTGGCAAATTTTTCGTCTTTACTTTATCATCCTGAAAAAGATTGCTCTTTTTTTTTGTACAAGATACTAAAAGTATGCCACTTTAAGTTTTCCTATTCCAAACTAGATTCAAAATGTTTTGCCTTTTGCTTGGCATTAAGCTTCTGGCTTCACAATTAACACACATCAAATAGATCTCAGGATGTCACCAAAATGTGTAATGCTACTATGATGCATGTTTAAATTTAGGCATGCAAGTAATCTGATTAAAGTCAGTATCTGCAAAGTCAAACGCATAAGCCAAAGAAAAGGTTTAATATTGTTTCTGTGCTTGGGTCTCAAGTGCATTCATAGCCATTTCTCTAAAATGTTACATCATCTGCATCCCATTAAAAAAATACAATTCTAAGATACTAAGTGTGCTGTACAGATATTCTCAAGAGTACCACAGAGAGATACAGCATAGATTAGCTGTTCGTGGTGTGTCTCTCTCCTAAAACACAAAAAACCATCTTAATAGCCCAATGAAGAGAACTTGAACTGTAGTTGAAGTATACTGAGCTACTGAATTACAATTGAAAGTAGCAGTTCTTGTTTAACACAATGGTTGATACAAAAAATCACTTTGTACAGAAACTTGAATTTGGTACTCTAGCAAAATCCTACCGACTTGTTAAGAGTTTTATGCAAGGAATTATAGAGTGATCCTTCAAACACTTCTGAATTAGTAAGTATTAGTAAGGCCTGCAAGCATTTGTAAAACTGCGGTCTGAGAACTTGGCCCTTTTTCTATTTAGAATAAAAGAAAAGGAAATACTAGTTTATGTTGCATTTATTTAATTCATAGATCAATTGAGATAATTTATTTGAAATATTTCAAAGGGTTTGCTGTTTTTCAACCATCCCATACCTGAACAACATATATAATGCCTGTCATTCCTGTAATGAATTTTAGGTATAGGATATAAAAGTAGTTTTTGTTGAAATAGCTTACAAAAAGAATCATCACATTTCATGCTCCAAAGCATACAATAATGACTGGTAAAATTATGAATAACCCTAATTATTACATTACTTCTATAAAAAACAAACTCTTTAGAAATACAATATAGAAGCAACACATTTGGGTTATGTTGTTTTCTAACATCAGCAAAATTATGCATTTAATGGATTAATAAGTGAAAAACAGAAAAAAAAATCAAATAACAGAAAAACACGTCCCATGCAATAATTCCATGGAACACAACACTCTGGATTATTAAAATGAGATAGGCAGACTAACCGTAATGTAAAAAAACCTATGCTAAACAAAAAATAAACAGTTTGACACAAAGACCAGGTGACTTGTAATTATACTTCTATTAAAATCTATTTATCTAAATGAAAAACCCATTATGAACACAAACTACGCTCACCATGCGGGCTGGGCAAACTCAAAGTATATTTTGGAATGCGGATATACCTAAAATATGAGATTTTTTTTTTTTTTAAGATTACAAGATCTGAACTAAACCAATATATTTCACATTTGGCAGGGGAGAGGAAGAGGTTGATAATATACTAAGTAATTTAGTACCTTCATCCATATGACCTTAGTCTGACTGCAGTTTATTTAGTCTATACCACCTGAATAATTTTTACAATGGAAAAAACATAATGTATTGCTCAATAGTTTCCTAATTATTCCCTCTTCATTCGGGACAAATAAAGAGGCA
Source organism: Picathartes gymnocephalus (assembly GCA_013390045.1). Taxonomy (NCBI): domain Eukaryota; kingdom Metazoa; phylum Chordata; class Aves; order Passeriformes; family Picathartidae; genus Picathartes; species Picathartes gymnocephalus. The sequence goes on along the minus strand of WEKY01008981.1, from coordinate 228,009 downwards.
TCTTTGCAGTTCATCTCTGAATAGGGCTGTGCATGACGCTACTTCAAGAAACATTATCACAGATCCACTGAATTCAGTGATCAGTGTCTTCACCTATGGATACACCACCATTGTTTTGACAGCATTTAATATGTTTTTTAAAATCTAATAAAAGAATCTGCAACAAAGAAAAATACTATTAATTTATATTATAAGACACTGTAGTATAAATTTATAGCATTTCTCAACTCTGTAAATAAGTCAGGAATAATATTCATAAATAACAAGAACAAAGCCCCCAAATCAAAACAGTAACTTAAAAAGAACCATTTTTAGATTTTAGATTTTTAGAAGGCTGCAAAGTGCTTTGAAAACATTAAAAACAAAACTCAACTATTGCCCCCAAATTTCTTGCTATGAGTTCTGTTCTTTCACATCCCATCCTGAAGGGCAGACAATGCTAAATTTATGACAGCACAATTTCCCAGATATCTATCACAGGTTCCTATCACTTGCATTAAATCTCCCATAGTTTCTTTACATAGCGTACTCTGGAAAGAAATAAAAAAGTAAAAATTAAAAAAAAAAAAAATTTTCCCTACCTGTACATCCAATTTTATTTACAATGCCTTGAGAGAAAGACGTTATGGTACAGTTACACCAAACTATCCGACATCAATCTCAGCTGTTTACTAAGATTACGAATACCAAAGAAAAAAAGTTACACGAACTTTCATAATTACACACTAATTTTTAGAACCATCACACAATGACAAAAAAGTTATCAACTTCATAAATAAAGAAAAAAAATATATGGTTTAAAGAATAACAAAGTTACTAAAAATATTTTTTTACCGTACCTCCTTTAATTTTTTTTCCAGAGAGTTGATCTTTACAGGTTATTTAAAAAAAAATTTTTTTTCTTCAGCCACGAGCCTTTGTATTTTATTTTTATTTAAAATAAAAATTCACACAAATGATAAAATATTTTGTTTTGGCCATTTGGCTCCCGCCTCCAAACTGACACTTTATAAAAATCTTCTGTACTTTTTTTCCCCCTCCCTCTCTCCCTTTCTACTACCTCCAAGATGGTAGGAAAGTTGTTGTTTTGGAGGGCAGAGGAGCCGCTCTCTGATGTTATGTCCTCTCGGTGCCTGTAGTGGTGCTATAGGAGGCTGCTGGCTCTCTTCTTAAGCAGCCCCAGCAGCCCTGCCTTCTTTGCTGGAGAATATATTCAGGGATTCCCCTTAATAATCACCTACCCTCTGAGCACTTTGTAGTTTTAAAATAATAAAGAGCCCCCAAAGCTTCCTCCCCACAAAAAGCAGGATCTTCTCAGAGACAGGGGGGCAGCAGCTCCTCAGCACAGAGCCCGAGCACATTCCCAGTCCCTCTGCTGGGGAGGAAACTCTGATCTGTCAGCCCAACAGAGGGAAAGGGGGGAGAGGAGAGAGAGGAGGGAAAAAAAAGCAGCTGGAAAGGTAAGCCAGGCCCGGCCTGCATCCCCGGGCTCGCGTAGCGCGGCAGGCGGTGCGGAGGGTGCAGGGCGGGCAGGGAGGCGGGTTACGCGAGGCCGGGGATCGGCCGGGGCGGTGTAGGCCGCAGTAGGGGGTGCGGGGAGCCAGGGGGGTTTTTTAAGCTTTCGGGCGCCGGGAGGAGCGCCGGAGGGGGGGTGAGACG
>WEKY01008981.1:187084-220357 GCA_013390045.1 Picathartes gymnocephalus | reverse complement strand
ATTTTTTTATATATATATATATATATATATATATATAACACACACTTATATGGTATGCTATGGAAGTAAAAAGAAAAAGCTCTTTTTAGATTAAGTCCAACTTCAATCTCTGATCCTGGCAGTGTATCCACATAGTGACATGTCTTCTGGGGAATCTGTTTAAGAATCTACCAATAAAGATATAATTGCAAGTTTGAGAAAATTGCTTTGTTGTTTTTTATAATATAACACTGATTGGCTACTATGTTCATTAGCTTTCTTGTTCCTTGCACTGTTGTTGCACTAATTGATTCCTGTCAGGATTTTTTAACATGGTTATATTTGCATGAGCTTCTCTTAGTGTATATATAGACCCAAAAACTCATGATCATGATCAGTGGTTTCCCTAGGATTATTGTCAATATTTTTGTGTGAATGTTTCATATGGCACTGTACTTGTGCTCTATATCTCTCAGACAAGTGAGAAGTGAAATACTGTGCCTGCCTTGACACAGTCAAGTTAAATGCAAAAATAAGACTTAACTACAAGTTAAATCCAAAAATAAGACTGTGGCCACAAGAATAAATCTAGGATTATTGTGGCTGGGAACTGTGGAGCAGTTTCTTTACAGAAGTTTAACAGAGGCACACACAAGGTATGTATTTCTCACTGTTTACTTTGGAACCATCCTGAGGAACTCTTTTTTCTTTGGTCTGTTGCTCGATAACCTTCTGAAAAGAGATACAGCTGGGTTGTACAAAAGAGGAGAAAGTTAGTGATCCATCAGAAACTCTGCAAAGCATGATAATAGTAGTTTAAAAGAAGGTAATAAATAAACCAGAAGAAAATAGAGAGCAACATGTGGGTCATCCCAGCTGCAAGATATGCTTGGTCTTTCAAGTTTTGTGTCCAGTACAGTATGTCACCTAGTACAAGCTTTGATAAACAATTGAGAGAAGCAGACTCCCCAGCAAAAGGCTGTCAGCGTTGTGTGTGTGAGATGCAAGAAATTAAGACCTATTTGATTACTTTTGCTGCCATAGTAATAAAAGAGTCCTTCTCTCAAACATTTGGGATACAAACACTGACCACAACTCCTGTATGGGTCATGTTTCCCATGGGATTTATGTTTTTTGTTGGTGTTGTTGCTGAATAATACTGAAGGTTATGTCAGTATCTGCCTGAACCAAGGTGACTGAAAGGAATATTTGGTCTGTAACGTGCTGAAGAAGAGATTGTTCCCTCTTCCCATTCTGCCTTTTTGAAGGGCGCAGTCAACAGTGAACTTTCTTGTTCTTAAGAGTGATGTGTTGTGGAAAGTCATACTCCAGTGATTGGTTTTCTATATATATATAGTGTATGTGCTTCTATGCATCGAGAAAAGTTGGGAAAGGTGATTGGAACTGGACTAGGTGTCTGTGCTTATGTTGTGGCTATCTCAAGGCCCCTGTCTCTGGGGGTGCCTGCGTGGGTGTGCGCATGGAAAGGGAAAATGTGTATTAAGAGGAAATACAAAGTTACCATTATTGTCAAATGATTGTTCAGGTCTCTTGCAGTAGTTACATTCTGTAGCACCTGTTTCCATTCTATATGCTCTGTATGCTGTACTTGTGCAGGTACAGCTGTTGCAAGAATTTTAAGTGTGTTTTTAAATCTTTTATTACTCTTCTGTCTTTCTGCTTCTACACATGCTAATGAAGGGCAGATTTATGCTGTTTGCTCTGTGGGATAGGCTGTTTTGTTTTGCCCTAGTGACTTAAAACTGCTTTTCTAGATTCCCTAGTGCCATAGTGCTTTGTTGTTTTCTCATGGTAGTTTTTTACAGCAGAAAGTGGAGGCTTGTACCTTTACAGGAGGAAAGTGCATCTTTCCTGCAAAGTCTGTATAGGGTTCCTCCTTGCAATCCTGCTTTTGCCATTTTGGGCCTTGGGAACAGCTAAGTTCATTGAAGTGGTAATCTGTACATTTGTCACGTGCCTCTAGTTTATTACATATTTCCTGAATATCACCTCTATGAACATTCCTTTCCTTGGTGTATAAAACATATGGAACTGAACTGAGTACTGAATGAGTACACAGTGTTCAAAAGAGTTCATTCCAGTGATGACCTTTCTGAATTAAATCTACCTTTTGAAGGTTAAGCTTAGTGTATCAGAGTAGCTGCAGAATGTATGTACTGTTAATTTTTTTGAAACTACTTTGAGATGGTTTGGGGGTTTTGTTTGTTTTTATAAAAAGATGATTGCCAAAGACCTCCATAGTATTGGGAGCTGAAAAAGTACCTTATGGCTACATGGATTTGCACTGTAGGAATCTACTTTAGGGGGAACACCCCCCAGCCTCTCACTGAATTGACATTTCAGCCCTTCTGGCATTGATGGGAGTACTGACTGATATTAATGCCTGGATTTCCCTAAAATAAGTACAGTGAGGTAGGATAAACTTTGAAGAACCGTGATGACCTCAGGAAGAACTGGATATGGATGCTTGCAGAAGATGTAAGCAGCTACAAAATCTGAAAGACTGGTTATCAGGTGTGGTAAAGAAAGCTTTTCTTAAAAAAAAAAGCTTTATTGCACTGGCTGACAAAATAATTCTGCAAAGACAGTCTCTGGTGGTTTTGTAAGCAAAGATAGCTTGAAGTAAACCCTCTGCAATCAAATGGGTTAATCATCTTTCAGCTTGATTTGTGAAAGCAAGTGATCTAATCTGACACTTAACCTTTTTCAACTTGTAGCTTCTAATCACTTTCTGGTAGATGAGTGAAGTTCTGTTTAAATGATTTAAGTGTGGTGGCAATAGAATTTTCTTTCCCCCAGTAATTTCTTTCATGTTTTGCAAATATTCATGACTACTGATTGAAAAGTATTATGCTATGGATTTGTGGTGTTGGATGGTAGCTGAACCAGAGGCTTGGTGACAACATGTGCCCATTTACTTACTGTAGTAATATCTGTTTTATTCTGACTGACATTGATCCTTTCGATATTTTCCCTAGACAATCTGCTTCATCTTGGTTTATCATCATCATTCCAGGATAGTGGTGTCCTTGGGGCTCTCTCTTAACACTGACATGGTACAGAAGATTTAAAATCAGGTATTGTTTTGGCTCCTTCTTTCCGGCCAAAATGAAACACACAACCTAGAACTGAATGCAGTTTTTCTTCCCTTACGTGATTTGTCTCCATATTTTGGTTCTTTCAGCTGATGTTCACAAGGAATAGAGTCACGTGATGTATGAAGGCAAACACATACACTTCTCTGAGGTTGACAATAAGCCCTTGTGCTCATATAGCCCCAAACTGTGCAAGCAGAGGCGACTTAACGGATACGCCTTCTGTATCAGACACGTTCTGGAGGACAAGACTGCCCCCTTCAAGCAATGTGAATATGTGGCCAAGTACAACAGCCAACGCTGCACCAATCCCATCCCCAAGTCTGAGGACCGTAGGTGAGTTGTGGTTTCCTCTCTGCAAAGTGTGAAGTGGCTGGGACATTTTATTTAAGCTGCTGCCTGGTTTCAGGATGAGGGAGGAACTTGCCTGAGTGAATTGTATTGCAGGATGTTCCTTTGAGGATTTTGTTTTAAGACCAGTAAACTTTATTTTATTTTCTGTGAGAGTCAGGTACTCAGAGAGAGGGCAGTAACTTAATCCCCAGGAAGTTTATGGGAGAATTCGCTGCTTTACTCAAATTCTCTATAAACTGTGGATCAAACCTGCTGCACCATATCAGCTGTTCTAACTCATTTGTTTTGTCACTCACAGTGCATGCTCTTAGAAAGGCCTGCTTGTTTAGCCAGCACTGCCAAAAGCACACTTCCATCTGCTTTTTCAGGATAAGCAGTTGAAAATGCTTATCTAATGGACATGGGGAGCAGTGACACATAGGAACAAATCCAGAATTACAATTCAGTGCTGGTGATTTGGTACTGATCTGTAGTATTGTTTTACTGGAATAAAATAAACATTACTTGATAACAGATGAGCCAGCTGGGAAAGTGCCACATACTCCCTTTTTTCTTTGCTTCCCTTATTTCTCTCCCCGTCCCTGCCCAAATGAAGATGCCCAGAGTGCCCAGGTATTAAATTCCTTGCAAAATATAGTTCTTGAAGTTGTTGAGAGATGGGAATTGAAAGCAGATTTCCTGAATTGCAACCCATACTGTAATAACAAAGGCATTATTCTTGCTCTTTAAGACTTCCCGAACACCAGTCTCATTGGTACTGCTCGGACTGAAATAGCAGAATTTGTCTAATCTTGTCTGCTGTCTATATATGACTTTCTTTTTCAGAGCTGTCATTGCAGGTTTTGCCAGTAACACAGTGTTCAATTAATGTGTGTGTTAACTATCTGAGACTTGTTCTCTTAGCTTTTTTTAAACCTAAAATATGAGCAAAATATGCCGAAAAAATCAAGCCACTATTCACTGACCTTTCACATTATTAGCTGCCATTCACTAACCTTTTGCATTATTAGCAGTGTTCCCACTGTGCCCTACATGCAACTTCCTTCTCAGCGCACAGCTCCCTCTCTTGTCTGAAACAACAGTTGGACTGTGCTCTAAATTAACTTGCACTTCACCTGCCATTTCAGCTGAGGAGACTGATGAAGTGAGAAAAAAACCATGAATATTTGTCAAAAGCTGTAGGGCAAATGCTCAAATGGCACAAGATGAATAACTTTAAGCTGTAATTTGACAGTCGGTGAGTGTTTCTTTGCCACTGTACAATTGAGGCTCTTTGGAAGTAGGCTCACAGAAATGATCATAGAAATTGTTAGCACAAATGGTATGCTGTAATTTCAGATGCAAGAGCTGACTGAGCCAGAATTCCTGTTTACCAGGGGTCATACTGAAAAACAATAGAAGTAATTATACTTAATGGCACTTTTTTACATCTCATATGTTTCCATGGAATTTGTGATTTTTCTTTACACCTTGAATTGAGTTCACACTTTGTTCTTTTTGATTTTTCTCAAGTTAAAGTGAAGTGTGGTCATGACATCTGGTGTATGTTATATTAGAATAATTCAGTTGCATGTCGAGTGTCACATTACAGTACTTGAAGAGGTGTCTGAAAGAGAAAATAAACTTTTAATTTCAAATTAGAGGATGTGATAGTTTGAAAGAATATTTTAAAAGACTGTTCCTCAGGGCAGAGTTTAATTTTAATAATAGCACTTACTGAATGCTAGTGATAAGACTGTGGCTGTTCTGAACTTTTTTTTTTGGCAGGCAAACCTGTATCTGTTTCTTAGGAGACTTTTTTCACATTCTGTTCAATATAAAGATGTTTGCAGTGTCTGAGTTCTTCACTCATAGCTTTTCATTTTCTTTATACAGAATTACTGTCAGATGGTCATTTTGTCACAGTTTTAGACATGTAACTGTATATGATCAGAAGCAGGCTGTATGATGCTCTGACAGCTATCTTCTTTTATACTTTCAGAGATTGTTAAAAAAAGTATTTCAAGAAGATGCATGTATTATATGCCAAAAGGTTCATATTCTGTCCACAGATAATTAAAAAGAATTATCATTTGACCCCAAGACAAATGAGATGCTACCAGCCACAAAGATGGTTAATATGGTGCCACATTATTAGATTTCTTATTAACCATTAACATTCTACAAATTAAATCTGTTAATAGTGCGTGACTTCATTGCCTTACTTGAAGTCTGATCTTTCTATTCACTATCTTGTTTTTTTAAAGAATGTGGGATGATACACAAATGGGTTTTATGCCTCTATTTTCTCTGAGTACATCTCCTACTTCTTTCTTAGCCATATACGCACAAATATAATGAAATGCAGCTTGACTTCTAAATATGGGATTACTACAATTTATTTGGGTTAAACACTATTTTGTCTCTAATTCTCCTCAGTCAAGAGAATCTTTAAATACTTTGTGAATCAGGATGGGGAAATGTGTGTGCATGCACCCCTGGCTGTGCAGGACTAGCAAGAGCCTGACAGGGTCAATGCTGAGTTGGTGCTAATGAGAGCTATGCCTACCCAAAACTGTTTGTGTGCAGTCTTCTTTATCCAGAGAAGGCTGAACTGCTCTTCCTGGTTTCTTCTTTCTCCTGTTAGTCCAAGGTGTACTAGCCTTGGTTATGCTGGAAGACAGGGAGTTGGCAGAGCCTAAAGCACAGAGCCAAGTCAGTGTGTGCTGGAAGTCTGAATGTTGTAGCCTGGCATCCGTGGGTTTGTGTCCAGAGGAGCCAGTTGGCTCTCAGTGATGCTGTATGGTCAACTCTAAGAGCCAAAGCTTTATTCTTTGCCATACAAAAACAATTCTGTTAGAGTTAAATGAACGAGTCAAACCCTTAATAGCCTAAAACTCAGAGTATTTTATCAAGCTTTTACCATGAAAACAGACTATGCAGTTCTACCTCCTCACATCACCACAAGCACAGGATGACAATAATTTAAGTTCTGAACAATATAAGGGAAGCATTTGCATTAGGCAGAACGCTCTTTTTATTGGCATAAGAGGGAAAAGAATTCCCTTGTGTTTGTTTTGTCTGTTTATTGGTTTTTTTTCTTGTGTCATACTAGAAGTGCTGTAACTGTTCAAACAAAATATTTTAAAAGGGCTTGATTTTAAATATTGAAACAGTGCTTGTTGACTTTAAGGGAAGCTCTATTGAGCCCTCATTATATAATTTTATTTTTAGAAGTGCATCTCTCAATATGAATTTACAGTAGTCCAGTGTGTTCTAATAAGGACTGCACAAGTTGTTGGCTTTTAGCTTGCCTCATCTAGGTTTATTTATTACTTACAACATAATGTAATGAAGAAATTATTTAGGCAATAATAAGTAATAGTGCTTGTCAGCCTTTCCTGATTTGTGAAACCTTAGGAGTGTGGGTCTCTCAAGAAGCTACATATATGGAGACCATTAAAAAGCATATATGAATTTGCTTTCTCTTTTTTCCCTTTTAAGGACCCTTTAGAGCTGTTCACACATTATTTCTTTAGAAATGCGTCCACAAGTTGAAAGTGACTAAACTGAAGTGGTAAACCTTTTTGGGGGGGTTGTTTTGGGGTTTTCTGCCATTCTTTTCTCCATGAAGACCAGAAATAGTATAATTTTAACCTATTTGTTCAATAAAACTTACTGTTCTCAGATTCATACTGATCAGATTTTAAAGAATACCTTCATGGGTATTTCATTATCTTGTCCACAATTACCTTGATGCAGACATCACTCTTTCCTTGTATCTTTGGTCATCTATAAGCTGTAAGTTATAGATGGGATTCTGTAAGGGCAAACTCTGATTCCTGGTGGGTTCTACAGAGGCAGGAGTGCCTGCCTGTGGCATTCAGGAGAAGGATTACATCATGGTTCCTAAATTTCTGTCACATGCTGGTTCCAGTCAAACAAAAGTTAATTGCTTGCTTTTTAGTATGTTACCTGTGGCATAAACTGTAATTGTTTTTACTTTCATGACCGTTTTTCAAAGACTTTTTTGCCTTTTTTTTTTTTTTTAATAGCATGACTTTGAAAGTTTTTTATACTAGAAGAACTTAAAATCCATGTTTGTGGATTGTATGTATACGTATTCCTGGCATTGTGTAAATGCTTTCTAGCAGCAGAGAATTTGTTTCAAGCTAGATTTTTATTTGAAGAACATTCAGCTAATCCTCTGGTTTCAAAATTCATCATATTAAACTACTAAACCAGAATTCAAGTATTTATGCTACTTGTACAGTAAGTGGAAGTAGTGATCTTTCACAGCAGATAGATATCTACTGAGATTGTCCTTATAAGAAACTACTCCCTGCTACAGTGGTACTCATAATAATAGTAATGTGTGCATTGATGAAAATGTTAACTACTTCCACTGAAAGAACTGGCAAATGAAAGGAAGTAATCTTCAATATACTTTTCCTTAGGAGCTTTTGAAATCATCAGTTCATGGCTTGCGTTCTTGCTGCTTTATGTATCAGACTGTCCATTTTTGTTCACTTTGGGTTTTGACTATTTACCCTGTTAGAGAGATTAGAAGATTTTGAATGATTGTGTGTGATTGTCCTATGAAGAATGAAAGAAGAATCTTATATCTTAAGATTAGAAATAGTCACTTGTTTTTTTTTTTCCTGGTGGTTTAGGAGCACCACAGTTACCTGTTGTATTAGAAGCAGTTGTGTACACTTCTTATAAAACCTCTTGTGTTTCAATTTATATTTGCTTGAGATGTGTGTGGGGGTTTCTCTTAAGTGATGTCTTGTCTTCAGATTTTACTGATGGAAGTTTAGTTAATAACTGACTGCTTTTACTTTTCAAAGGTACTGCAACAGCCACCTGCAGGTACTTGGCTTTATACCGAAAAAGGAGAGGAAGAAAAAGAATGATCCCATAGAGGAGGTAAAGGTCAGGCATCAGATGGATGCTATGGCCTTCAGTCTGACAGTTCCCACCCTGGCCTTGAAGATGCCCAATGGACTGGATGGGATGTCCCTCTCCCCTCCAGGGGCAAGGCTTCCTCTCCACTACCTGGAGGCAGAATTAGAAGACCCCTTTGCTTTCAATGAGGAGGATGACGACCTAAAGAAAGGGGCAACAGTGAAGAAAAAGTTGCAGAGCAAGTTGGCTCAAAACCGGCAGCGCCAGCGAGAGACAGAGATTTTAAAAGTTCGGCAAGAGCACTTTAGCCCCATTCCTGCACCTTTGCAGCAGCAGCCTCTGCAGCAGCAGCACTCCCATCTGCCACCTTCATCAGCTTCATTAAAGCCGACAGGGCTACCGCAGGGCATAGTCTGCAAGTCACCTCAACCTCTGAACACCAGCCTACCAATGCAGGGAGTGGCACCCACCACACACACTATAGCACAAGCACGGCAGTTGTCTAACAAGAGACCTCTGCCTCTCCTGCCACCCGCCAGGGCTCCTGTCACGGACCCGCCAAGGACTGACCGGGTCCTCATGAAAGCCACAGCCTTCTCTCCACACTCGTCCTGCATGAGCCGGCTACAGAGACTGGTGAAACTGTGCACTCGAAAGCAGCAGCTGGACACTGATCTATTTCCTCATTTGGGTGAGTAGGTAATAGACGCACTGCAGCCATATTTTTTAACCTGAAACCAAAAGACTAAAGGGGCATGTCTTCCTAGCCCTGGTCTTCATTCCTATGCGGTCCTTACAAAATAACCCTGAGCTAGATAATCCCTTGGCATTTTCTTTAGTCCTTTAGTTGTCTATGAAGGGATTGCCTGGTCCCATCACAAATGGTTTATGGCATTTTGGTTGTTTATTCTTCTTAATGTTCTGTTAACCATTTGAGAAATCAAACTGAGGTGTAGAAAACATTGTTTGGATTATAGAGACCTCATGCAGAAGGTTTGCAACTCGAGTAGTAAAGGTGACACTAGTGGCACCTACATGAGTGGACAAAGTTACATTGAACATTAGGTGTGTGACAAGTGCACTTGACAAAATGAATACAAGTAGAAGTTTGGCCATTTGGCCCATCAGTCTCTGCAGTTTCAAATTTCTGGTTGACTTGATTGAAAAATTGGAACACATGAGAATTTTTCTTGACTGGGCCCTAGTTATGTATAGAATATGGATGAACAAAAGGAAAAGATCACTGCAGGAGAGCAGCACTGTTACAGAAGGTAGTTGGAAGGGTGGTCTGCATACCATGCAGAAATAGTCTTGCCCTTACATATAATAATCAAGAGCTGCTTGTGAAAATGTAAGCAAATATAGCCAAATTTGTGCTATAGTAGTAGTGCTCTACAAGGCTTTGAAAAGGCAACTGACCTTGAGGCTGATTTGTCTGTTTGTAGATATAGACCTAGGCATACCTATCTGTCTTCATCTTCCTCACCCTCCAGTGTTACTTTTCAGCTTAGTTTTAGATTGTACATTTCTGACAAGTAAAATACTGGCAGGGAAAAGTAAATATGAGTCTATGTGATGTAAGTAGGAACACCATTGATGATGTTTAAAATGAAAAAAGGCTTCAAATAAATCTGGACATTCCCTATATAATGTCTTATTTAATTGCAAACATCTGTATTTTTTGCTATTTCAATTAACTTTTCTTAATTTGCTGTTAAGATCTGCACTTTGGCACTCATGGGATAGTTTGACTATTTGTTCAGAAGATAATTAGCATCCCATAGCATGTCTCCAAAGGAAATTGTTCTTCAGAAAACAGCTTTGATGGTCCTATATATAGTGCAGGTCTTTAGAGGAACGGCAGCTCCAGAGGCATTTCTGAGTGTCACAGACCTCAATAGCTTGGAAAGTGACCTGTGTTTTGAAAGACTGTAGAAAGATCCCTTTCTGTGCTCAATGTTCTACATTCTCAAGTGGTGAAGAGCATACTTTTTCCTAAAAAAGAGGCATAGTAAAAATAAAAACAGTTAGACCTATACATGTACAGTTAGGCAGGTGCATAACTATGTGGATGCATTTAGAACAGTTTATATTTGGCAAAGTAAAGGAATTTACATGTTAATTACTCGAGAGTGGAAAATATATGTTATTTATTCATTATAAGCCTTAATATTAAAGACTAGTTATGCCAGTTCAGACAATTTCAGGATTTCTTTTCTATGTTTGAGCAGCACTAGAGATGACTGCACAGAATCTTTCAAAAGATTAAGCCAGTTTTATGTGTACCAACATCAGAGCCATGTAATTGGATATTAATGTAACTGCCGTCTTCAGTGTCAGTATAGCTGAATCTGGATTAGATTTTATTCCTTCCTTTCTGCAGTGCCCAGGAGAAGCAAAACAACTCAATTTCTGGTTTTGTTTTTAAACTTTGGGTAAACAATTTGTTGTGATTGTCAATTGTGGACATCTTTATGGAATTATTAAGTTGTCTGTTCATTCCTTTATGGAAGGGACAACAGGAAAAAGAAACACTTAAGTTGAAAGTATAATTCTTACATTTTATCATATGTCTTAAGGTATCTTAATTTAGTTCAAATGTGTGTCTTAAAAAGAGGAACAAAAAAAAATTTTTTTAGGATGCTGAAGTTCCTGAAAATTTGGGTTTCTGATATGTGTGGTTCATGTTAAAAGTGCTGGTTCTATATGATGAAGAGTTACCTGATGATTGTATTCCAAGCATGTGTGTGTGTGTGTGTCTCTGACCCTGAAAGTGCATGACCAAGTACTGATGCATTTCCCAGATTCAAGGCATCTGACTTCAGAATCATCTCAGATATAGTTGTTCAATTTAGTTTGAGCAAAAATTAAATGCTCCTTAACTCTATCCATTTTCAAGGAGCACACAAGAAAATGAAAAAGAAAAAATATTGGCTTGTAAATGCAGCAATGGGATTTTATCCCACCTGCTGCAAGAAAGTGGCAAGAATTTCACTGGCTGTGGGAGAGTAGGGAAAAACTACAAAAGGTGAAGTTCCAGAGAAAATGTTCCACCTGAGAACTTACTGGCCTCTTTCTGGCTGTCGTGTTCAACAGCTGTCTGTAGGTTGACTAACTGAAGCTTCTGGAGCACACCAAAAGTTGGTCATACTGCATCATCATTAAGTGAAAACTGCTGCTTGGTGAAAGTGCAGGAGTGTTTGTATCTCTCCCTTTAGCTCTTTCTTCATGCTGATATGTGCATTTGGCAGGCAATTACAGAAACTGAGAAGAGGAACATCCTGGGTAGCTGTGTATCTATCTCTGTTCATGTTGCTGTGTCTTACAGTTTTCATGTTCTTCTATGTTTTGGCACAGAGAAGGAGTCAGAATATAAACAGAAATGAAATTGCCCTATTTAGATCATATAGTATTAAAATTTACCAAGTAGTCAGTTCTTCATGACAGGGACTTCTCTCTTACCTTGTACTTGGTTATGAAAACTGTAGTATTTCTCAGTGGATAAGAAAGCTGGTGATTTTTCTTCCACTGTTTATGGATAAAGAAGCCAGTAGGGATTTTAAAAAGAAAACTCAGTTACGGTAAAAATCAATGCATGCTATTTGCACACTGTAATGGAGCTGTTACTGTAGCTTTTCCTGTATAATTGAGAATATTGCATGATTTAATCAAACGTAATTATGCTTGCATCTATACAATACATTCATTTTTTGTGCCAGTGGTTGCTCAGAGGCTTATATAAGGTGGATGCTCATTTCATCCAACTTCCATGTTTTTTCAATTCCCTTAGGGCTGGATTGGTCGGAAGACAGTGGAGAAGAATTGGAGGATTCAGAGCAAACCTCCCCTTACCACGTTGCATGGTCTATCCGAGAAAGCCTTGGCTATGAGAGACCTGAGTGAGTATGATTCTTTAGTATTCATGCTGGCCTTGATGGAATAAATTATGTAAATGTGAGCTTCACTTCAAGTGGAGTCAGTGGAACCTAAGCACTTGTTCAAGTGTTTTGCTGAAACAAAGGATTGCTTGAACTCATTTGTTTGTAAGAGCTATGGAACAGTTTGTCGCCTTCTGTCCCAGTTTCCAGCTAACTTAGAGACCTTTGTGCAGTCTGCTATCAGAAGGATGCATCAGGAAAGGATTTAAGCTTGTTTGCCTAAATTTAATTGAGTTTAGTGAGATTTATTCATGAACTTGTGTGCCTTGATGATTGGAGGTCCTGAATTAGAATCAAATGGGGTTGCTATTGGTTTCTTGTCTTTCCTACTGTTTGTGAATAACTTTGTCAGTAAACTTGCTACATTTTACTCATTAATTCTTGTGATAATTATGCGGGCTATTGTTTTGATGTGCTTTTTTAAAGGCCATGGTATTTCTTTTCGTAATTAAGTGTTGAATAAACCTCTGTCAATACTTGTGAACGTTGAGAAGAAGTTATGGGATCGAAAGGATAAGCAGAGCAGAAATTAGCTGCTGGTGCAGAAAGGCTTGTGATGTTCTCCATATACTGCTTAGTTACAAATCTAAACATGCAGCAGGGTATGATAATAGATGTGTATTAGTAAAAATTTGAAGTTGAACAGATAAAACAAAGCATCCCAAGTGTAGTATTGTAACAAAACTGTTGTATGTTATTAACAAAGAAATTGGGGTCTCAATAGAATTTGATTATAGTTTCTGTAGTATGACTCTCATTCACTATGCAACTGGGCTTTTTGATACTACAACTTTCCCCCATTTTTAAAATTTTTAACTATCACACTTAGAATAATGGTGTTAATGAAATCTTATTTTGTTGTTACATGGAAATTCTGAAACTTACTAGAATTTCCTGCCATCTCTGAAGATTGTCCTGAAGGTGAACAACCAACCTTGGTTGTGTCATCAGGACACGCACCAGGATGCAAATATTGAGAGCCTTTTGTGAATCAAAGCTATTAAGCAGCGTGTAGACTTCACTTTTTTAAAATAAAGGGGTCTGTCTTTTTTGTTAAGAATGACCATTGTTTTTTAGGACATCAGCAGTTACAGGATGAGCTTTAATAAACATTACTTTTAACTGAAAAGGCAAGTTTTAAATAAAATGTTTTGGAAAAACATGAACAGACATTCAGACTTTTAAATCATACATAATTTCTCACAGCAGATATATCTATTAAATAACTTCCCTTACACTCTCCTCTCTTTGACATTTGATTTGATTCTTCCGTAGATCCCTATTTTTTTGTCAACTTATAAAGGTCATCTCTGTGTGTTTTGTCTTCTGTTTGTCTTAACTTCCTTTGGATTCTTCCTACTCTTTTCACATACTGAGAGAAAATAATACCTTGTCTTGACATTTTCTGTTCCATTCTAGCATTTTGTGCACCTCAGTTAAATGCTGTCTTAACTATCCATGATGGCTAAATTTTTGTATGCAACTGGCTGCTTTTGTACTTTCATCAGCCTGCCCAGTGTTAGCTCTTCAACAGCTTTACTAGTTTTGATTATGGATAAGCATTCACTTGATGTCAGCCTCCTAAAACTTTAGTTCCTGTTCTTCAAACTCCTGTAGAGGTTTTTATTACCTGAAATGTTTCCTTTTGACACTTCTGCAGTGTGGTCTGCCTGCTACTGAAGATGAATTCATTCAGGCTGTTTCTGGGGAGATTTGATTTGTCAAAAATACTCTGGCTTGCTAATCTGGCAGTGCAGACTGGTGACTCCTGAAGTCAGCCAACAACTTGTTACAACTCTGAATTCTGGAGACTTATTTTACCAGAAAACCAATGGAGATTATTTCCCAAAACTTTCAGCTTTTGAAATCACAAACTTACGAGATTCACTTGCTGGTTTTCATAGTAAAATTAAAGCTCTTTTTTCTCTGTTCATTTGTATCCGAGCTTGCGGTCCCCACCAGCTAACTGCATTCGTCCTTTTCCTTTTGACTGGATGGAAGACAGTGGGAAGAATGCTTCTAAGAATTGACTGTTGAAAGAAAGTAAACAGTTAATTTCTGCTTTACTGGGCAGCTGGTTCTCAGCATTTCTACTTGTGTGATTGTTGGGGAAACCTCTCTTGAACTTGTGTGATATTCTAGCTGCTCTTAAACTCTCAAAAATTCACCAGATTTTTTAAAATTAATGTCTTAGCAGTGTCCTGGTTTTGGCTGGGATAGTGCTCATTTTCTTCTTAGCAGCTGGCACAGTGCTGTGTTTTGGGTTTGGTAGGAGAACAACGTTGATAATGCTCTGATGGTTTGGCTGTAGCTAAGTAGTGCTTACCCTAAGTCAAGGACACTTCAGTTCCCTGTGCTGTGCCAGAGAGGGGCTGCACCAGAAGCCATGAGGGAGCACAGCTGGGACAGCTGACCCCAACTGGCCAAAGGGATATTCCACAGCCTGGAACACCATGGCCAGGGCATAAACTGGGGGGAGCCGATCGCTGCTCGAGGTGGGCTTGAGTATTAGTCAGTGGGTGGTGAGCAACGGTATAGGCCATCACTTGTTTTGCTTAGGGTTTATTTTTTTTTTTTAATTACAATAAATAGTAGTAGTATATTTTACTTTGTTTCCATTAATAAGCTATTCTTAGCTCAACCCACAAGGTGTTTTTTTTCTGATTCCCCTCCCCATCCCACTGGTGGGAGCCAGGAGAGTGAGCACTCAGGGGGAGGGAGCATGCAGCACTGTGGTTCTTAGTTGCTGGATGGGGTTAAACCATGACAACAATAACACATTTTTGGTTGACTTGCCTTCTGGCCTTTTAATCTGTAAAATTCATATTGTTGCAATCATCTGTGGAAACACAGGTCAAATGTTTGCTTTTATTATTCTGTGCTTTAATCTTGAAAAATTGTGTTCCTATGCTCCCAGGATTTTGGGATGCAGTGCTTTGAGGCAGGCACAAATGTTTGAGTTCAAATAGCACAGGAGTTGGCAGTGGGCACACTGCAGGCTGGGTGCTGGCAGAGAAGGTTGCTGGGGTGGGAGGAATCCCTTGTGGGAGCAGCAATTTGGAGAGAAAGCAGGGGCTGTTCCCTGCTGCAGACTACTGAAGCTTCCCCCTAGAGTATTTGATTACCGAGTCTGGTATCTTAGAAAGTGCTGGAAAACAAATGACTTTATAACAAAGTATTTTTTCACTTCCTACACTGAAATATAGATAAAGCAAACGTTTCAAGTAGCAAGTTTGAAAAAGGAGTGTGAATCCCTCCTCATACCAGTTCACTCAAAGGATCAAATATCAATACTGTATTGTCAAAAGTTGGATTTAATAACTCCCAATAAGTAGAATAACTAAAAGAAAGAAGGGAAGGTTCTTCAAAACGCTCTGTAAGGAGGGATTTGAAGAACAGTTGCTGGGATGTCTCAGAACAGAGAGCATGTCCTCCTCTTTCCCTGGTGGTGCCTGGCTGCTCGTGCTACCTTTGTGCTCTTCCTTTCTACCACTTTGTGCTGCCTTTGTTTTCTTCATGAACACTCAGCAGTGATCCCCCTGATGTTTCCGCATGAAAGTCTGAAAGGGAAGGGTTGGGAGAAAGCATTTTGGATTATCAAATGGCTGGTGTGCACTTTCAGAAATCTTTGTAAAAATGAAATGCCACACGTTAAGTTGAACTTCAGAAGTTCTATATGCAGCTTAGGAGAATAAACTAAGTAGAATTTGGCAAACTTGTTTATGGAAGAACAACAATAAAAGTATCTTTCATTTTCATGCCTACTGAAAAAAAAATGTTTTATTTTGATATTTTTAGGTTTCTTTGAACATATACGTGTTTTGGCTAATCTTACTGGCCTGGGAACAAAGTTCTGAACAGTTTCAGAAACTGTTTGGCTCAAAATAACCCTTGCCCATTTGCAGGCATGATTTCTTTCTATACCTTTGATATATGCTTTCATCTATTTTTTAAAAAAGATCTCATAAATTGAAGATCAAAAATATTTTAGCATACAATGACATTTTTTCTGGCTCTTTCAATGTGGGAAAAGTAAAAAATCTCAAATACAGAGAAATGTACATTAAAAAACACTCTTTCCACCCAAAAGAATCTTCTTTCCTCTAAGGAATACTCTTGTTAGTCTTAAAGTTAATTTTTAACCATATTTAAAATTAAATCACTAACTTTGT
Organism: Picathartes gymnocephalus; assembly: GCA_013390045.1. NCBI lineage: Eukaryota > Metazoa > Chordata > Aves > Passeriformes > Picathartidae > Picathartes > Picathartes gymnocephalus. Next base: position 203,911 of record WEKY01008981.1, on the reverse strand, counting down.
TTAAAAGTCTTGGCCCAGAGCAGTAATGAAATATCTAAGATAGTAAACTTACCTATAAATATATATGCTATCCATGTATTCCTCTTTTATTGATACATTGGAAAATCTATATTAAATAGCCCACAGTAAACTTTTTCTAAACAGGTAGTTTTTCCCAGTAAGCATTCTTGCCTAAGAGATCTTAAAAGTGTATTTTCTTTTAATTTTCAATATAAAAATATCCTAAATATTATATATGTTAAATATTTTTAATAGGTTGTATTTGCTGTTAACCTCTGCAATTACATGCTTAATTGCTTGTAATTTATGTTTCTAGAAAATAAGCTGTAGTCTGTTTTAATAGACAAAATACCTAGTATGGTTGATTTTACATAAAACTTCATGAAAATGTGCATTTGTGTCAAAGGCAGTGTTTGCTGCAGTGGAGTTTTCCACTGGAAAGCCTTACTGGGGATGGCTGCAGTCTCTTCCATTTGGCCTGTGTGTGAATAGTCTGAGTTTCCAGAAAAGAAAGGTCTTCAGCATATTGCCTTTCAGGGACAGAGCTGCTGCCTGCATTTCTGGATCTTACTTTATTTAGTAAATATCATGGCTGGTATTTCAAACCTCTTGCATGTCAGTGGTGGCCTCCTTTGCTGTGCACAGGTTTGGGTGTCAGCTCATTCAGTCCAATGGGCTCTGAACATTGCCAGCTTTTGATTTGCTTCATTTGTTTGGATTTCTCTTATCTTCTCTTCCCTCCTCTTTCTTTGTGTTACAGATAGGAAAGTTGGCAAAAAATTTCTCTGTTCTATAAGGAAAAACATAGAGGAAAAACTGAACAGAGTTTGTGTAGATTGAGCATGTGTATTTTGCTGCTCCATGAACAAAAAACTCACTCTGCAAAGTAGTGCTTGTTGTGGAGAACTTCCGGGTAGCTTCATGGACCGTGTTGTTTTAACAAGTTCTAGTGATGGTTTTCTGTTTCATGACTTTTACTTCATTTAACTGATTGTGTTGACATGGTGTGATGGTCTTGTTGATATGTGCCTGGACATTCAGAGAGTCAAGATAAATGGAGAAGGGCTTTCTTAAGCCAACAAAGAGTTGAATTAGTCCTTCATCTGATCATTGCTTAGCCCTGATCTGATCTTTCCCTCAGTATCTTTGGAGTTAAATGTGAATTTCTTCTCTACTATTGTACTGTAACTCAACTGCAACTCTGCAGCAAGGGGAAATCAGTATCAGCTGTTAGCTGTGTTAGTGTGTATTTTGGTTTAAAAAGGAATACACCACCTGGCAGAGTAAAAGGAACTAGAAAAAGTCAGCAGTTTTGGTACTTGTTAGAATTTGACCATCTTCTCCAGCATGATCTTTCCTCAATAAATTTCTGCTATACAATTTTCCACCCTTGTCCTCTCCATTAATTGATTTAACCATTGGTCTTGTTTGCCGAGACATTTACAGTAAGTAAAGGTTAACAGTATAGATTTCTTTCTGAACAGCAGGCTCTAAACATTTAATTGTGTCAGACTTGATAAATTTGTGTAATCTCTAATAATGACATACTAAGAAGGGCAAATACCTTTAGAAATTGAAAGGCATCCCGCTCTTACTATTTCTCAAGCATCCCTGTCTAATTTCAGCATTTGGATGTTTGTGTGGCTAGAAGATGGATGCCAACTTAACAATTCTATTAAAATGACAAATTAGCTTCAGTGGGGGAAAAAAAGGGAGTAACTTAAGGTGTATTTGTTTTTATTTTCTGTTCTTCAGGTCCGATGACGACAATGCAGATGACAGGAGTTCCAGGGTGACCAGACTTTGCACTTACTTTCAGCAGAAATACAAGCACCTCTGCCGCCTGGAGCGGGCAGAATCTCGCCAGAAGAAATGCCGGCACACGCTCCGGAAAGCCTTGCTGCAGGCGGCCAGCAGGGAGCCGGAGCGCGTGGGGCAGCTCATACACGAGCTCCGGAGAGCCACCTGTGCTTGTACCAGGTTAGGCTTGCCCTGTGACTGCAGGAGCCTGGGGCTGGGCCAGGGTGGAGATGGGCTGAGCATCCAGCAGCTGAAATGATGAACTCTGGAAGGGGTAGTCATGCACAAGGTGGAAAAAACGTGACACATAAATGCCTGCCAGTGGAGTAAAATAAATGTGGTGTAGAGTTTTCCATGAAGACAGGCTTTCTCCAACTTTATGTTTTAAAATGTGGATGACTTATTCAGCAGTATCTGGTCCTTTACTATGCCAGTAGAAAGTGTGCAGTCTGGTCTGTAGTTCACCGCTTTAATTCAGATTTTGTTTTTCAGACAGCTTTTTTTGAAAAGTCTGTACCTCCTCTTAATTATCTTCCCAGCAAACCAAATTTAAGCTCCTGCTTTTTGTTGGATTTAACTCAATCTAACATTAAATAAGACTTGGCAACAAAATACATAACTTCTAACAGCTTTGAAGGTTACCTTCTGTGGGAATTTTTTATAGATATGTCAACATCCCTCCAGCTCTCAGCATATGGAGAGTTAGTTGATTCGTATTTGTGCAGGAACAGACTAAGTCTGAACCCTGGTGTTACATTGGGGATATCAGAAGCATCCTTTTGCTGGTTTTGCTTTACAGGATGTGGAGTGTAGTGGATAGTATGAGATGCAGATTGGAGCTAGGTACTGAGAGTATATTCTATTTAATGGGATGCTTTTGTTCCTGGTCAGTGGGATGTGGTTCATGACAGTTGGAGGGTTTATTGCTGGGGTGGTGGACTGATTCTGAAGAGCTGCTCTGAGGTGTAATGTAGAAGTTCATTACTAGTTTAAAAGTTGTGTATAAATTTCTTCAAACTTAAAACATAGCAAAAGTTCACCTGGACTGACATGTTCTTGCTGGTTTTTTTTCCCTATTATTTTTGCCTTTTATTAAGCAAAAGAAGTTTACATTGTTTTGGGTAGACCAGCAAAGCTGGGTATGCCTGTCATCACTGCTCTGGTCAATTTAAGTAATTGCAGAGTCTTTTCAGATACAAAATTTTTCACATGGGTAATACTGCTAACTAAAGCTTTGCTCAGTCAAAGTGCAGTTGATGGCAGAAATGGCTGAAGGAAAACAGTCAGGCTACAGACAGCTTTTTGTCAACCTAGAAAACAACGTGTACAGAGGTGCAAGTCAGCCCTGGAATCGCCAGCTTTATCTCCATGAAGGTGACAGATGCCTGGAGAGCAGGCTACCCCCAAGGGAGCTCTGTAACGCTTGAGTACTCGTCCACACTGCTGTCTGGTCGCCTGCTTGCAGCTCAGGCTCAAAGCACAGAGGCTGTGCTGGGGAAGCGCCCAGCTCCGGGCACCTGCTGGTGGATTGGGCTGTAACACGTCGATGAAGGAGAGCTTTTATCCATGTTGAGCATGCTCAGGCTCTGCCACTCCAGAGCTCAGTCTTAAGTTTGTCTGAGCACATGCTTGCATGTAAGCTCTGGGGATGCTCGGCATGTTTTGATCTATGAACAGGCTTGGAAGTGCACTTGACTCCCATCCAGGCATACCTAGTACATTAAATTCTAAAGACTAACCTCATTTTGAGGGTCACCTGCGTTGACACTCACGTACTGCTGCCCTTGGCTCTGTTGCAAGGTGTTGTAATATTTACATGGTAGTAGCACATAGCACCTCTCATTACAATTAAGGCCCTGTGAAATAAGCAATAATCCTGTTACTACAGTCACACCTTCACCTGTCATTGACATCTATTCTGTGTCCCTGTGTAGAGCCTGGTAGTAGTGTGCACCCATCTGGATCATGACACACACACGTGTGTTACAATTTTTCATCCTACTGTGCCACATTCAGTATAATAATTGTGTTAAGTAACCACCCATACTGCGGGTTTGTATCTCAACTCTTTTATGCTTTCTTTTCAGCACAAGCCAAGCAAGGCAGAGAGATGCAGAACCAACAACCTGCAGTGGGACTTCAAAGGGAGAGCAGTGCACTAACAAGGCCCTTCCATTCACCAGGCACTGTTTTCAGCGTATCCTCTTAACTCTGTTTGGGAGTTGCATTCAGGCATGGAAGCTGTTCTGTTTTAGGGGATTTTTGTTAGTTTGTTTGTTAGATTTTTGCATTGATAGGTATTTCTTTGTGAAAACTTACTTATTTGTTAGTGTGTCATCAACTACTTTTCTTTTAATTTGGCTGTGTGGTTTGGGTCTGTAGACAGTGAAGTAGTCTGCTACTGGTATCTGTAATAGGAACATCATTTTACTTTGTAAGCTGTATTTAGTGTGTGCAAGAAGCCTTTACCAAATGATCATCCTTCACAATGACTTGGTACAAACCATGTGGCTTTCAGCCTCTTAGCTTTCATACAGCTCTTGGTACATTCCAATAGACCACCTTCCTATGATAGTTCTGTGGAAAAAGGTTTTTATACATAGGATAAAAAGATGACTTGCACTGTCTAGAAAGATGGAAATCATACTTTGAGTTGTTTAAAGAAGCAGAATAGAAGGAGTCACAGAACCTCATAGTTCAGATGAGGAAGGGTTCCCTGTGCTTGGAATTTCAAGCAAGGCCTGGAAAGAATATTAAGTCTATGGTTGAAGATCGCAGAAAGAAGAGAGCGCATTAGATGTGAGTTTTGGTTCTGAAGACTATAAAAAGGCAGACTTATGACCTGTAATACTTAAAAATTCTGCAGTCTTTGTCTTTTTTGTTTTTAGCTGAAGAATTGTTGGTGCTTTTGTTGGAGCTTTTGGTGTTGGTATTAAAAGTGACTAGTGCTGATATGTTCAGCTACTATCAGACCGCAGCACCTTTTCAATCTTTTTGTTTTGCAGATGCCTTGTTTTTATTGGTTCATTTTTTGCAGGCCACTTAAAAGCAGTTTGCAGAGCAGTTCAAAACCTCTATGAGAGAGCACCATGGCATATAGCTGTGTTTGGGATTTGCCGCATTATTCTGATGGGATTTTTTTCTTTGGGTATTTTTTTAATTTTAAGTGGTCTTCCTTGTTGCTGTGTGTAGAGCAGGGTAGTCAAGAGCAGAGATTTTGCATGTATGCCCATTTTTTCTCTCTGCATTTTCTTCTCTAAAATGAACAGATTCTTGATTCTGATCCATCCATCCAAGTCTGCTATCTGGATTGTTCTGCAGGTTTTTCATTTTCTTTGTCCTTTTTTCTTTTTTTTTTTTTTTTTTTTTTTTTTTTTTTTATTTTTTTTGTCCTTTTTTTTTTTTTTTTTTTTTTTTTTTGTTATTTTAACATTTGATGAACATACATAGTGATGTTGAGGTCTGAGAACTGTTCAAGATGGAAGGAGTGCTTCTAATGTTGTTTGAAAAAAGACACAATGAAATACCTGTTTGATTTGCTCTAAGTCTGGAAACATTTTTATTCCTGCTAGGGATTTTTCTGAAGGAAATCTCAGCAAGCTTACATTTGGATTTACTTGACCTTTCTGTCTGCTTGCACATCTTTTTTTTCAGAGGAGCAGGAAGGATCCTGAAACTTCTTTGTCTGTGCTCTAAAGATAAATGCCAAGAATGTACCTTAAAAGATTGAATTAAGAAATACTCTTTCTTTAATGTTGCAGTATGGATTGTCATTAGCCTGTAAGGAAATAGTCTTGTTGACTACACTGTTCCAACTGCTACTATTGATCTATTGATTAAGACTCCAGGAAAAGGCTTCTTTTTGCTAAGAACTCATTAGTGAAATGGCTGCTTTTATAAAACTATCTCAGTATATAATAAAATCATTAGAGATTCTGCATCAATGCAGTTTTTTCACTTTAAAAGTTGGGTTTGAGCCTTACCTGGCTTTGAACTTGAATAGCGAACTTAAGGCACTCATTAAAAATAGTATCTATGGACAGATAGAGTTGAAGGCTCTAATCTTTATCAGATTGATAAATCAAAGGGCGTTCCTCCACCATTGTCTTGTGTTATTCCTGATGCAGAAATGCACAGATATCTTATTGAACCGTTCTCAGCAGCTCTTCTCGAGTTGCACAGCCAAGTTTGCAGATGGTCAACAGTGCTCTGTGCCAGTTTTTGACATTACACATCAGACACCTCTGTGCGAAGAACATGCCAAAAAAATGGTAAGTACAAAGCCATCATTGTATTTATTTGTGTATTGGGATGATCAGGAGTTTGAATCCCAGTCTTCCTATGAAGTCTTCCTTGACAACTAGCAAGTTTATGAACTTAAGAGCTTGTTTGCTATTATTTTTCTTAAAAGGGTAAAACCTGCCAAACATTCCCAATTAGCATAAAGTATGTTGTGAAAATCTTTTACGTAGTTTTGAGGATATAATAAAGTGTACATGAGAATATTCTTCACTGGAGGAAATTTGGTTGTTGTCTTGAATTGAGAAATAGAAGATCATTGTGAGAGATCCTGTGGTCATTTTGTTTGGGCTCACTCCTGGTCCTTGGATCTGAATATAATACGAGTGTGATACTAAAAACGCTGCATCTTAAGCAGTCTCAGTACACTGGACCCAAAGTGCTTTCTAAAGGAAAGTAGATAGCAATTACAAGGATGCAAATAATGGTTTTGCTACTTTGTTTACCTTTTAGTAACTGTTAGAAGCTATCTGTAACGTTCTTCAGGGATCCATGGATCCCAGGGAAAAAGCAGTGGCCTACCTCAAGTTGAAAGAATGCAGAAATGAAGTCGATGTCCTCTACTTTCCTTTTATGCCACCAATCTTTCAGAACAAAACCTTTAGGATAATTCACAAACCCGCTTCTGTCCTGGCCCGCCTTGTCCTACCATCAATTAGGTGTAAAACTGCCTTTTTTGTTTTGTTTTGTTGGGTTATTGAAAGTTTGTTGTTACTGTTTTTGTCCAGCCTCTCCAATAATTGTGAATTATGGAGTTTTTTGGATTAAAATGTGAGGGTTTGTGCTACACGGATCTGTGTGGGGTTTTCTCCTCTTCTAGGCAGTCTTCAGTATGCCTGTCAAGGTTTACTTCTGTAGCAAGTACAATCCTCTGCCATTTCCAGTATGATGGCAGCTGAAGACTAATGGTTTGATTTATTTTTTAATGGGTCAGTGATTGCTGTTCAGAAGCAATGAGGCCATAATTGTTTACCCAAATCCTTACTCTAGTCCAGCAGTATTAATTTCATCTCCTCAGTGCTATCCCTCTGTTACATCAGTGGGCACTTGAGGATTCTGGCTTCAGCTGCTGCACATGATCCACATTAACCCCACCTCACAACAGTGTTTTGTCTTTAATACTTACAGGATGCTGCTAAAGATTCCAGTTTTGCACTATTTAGTTAGGGTTTGCTATGACAATTTTTAAAATGGCACTGCACAATCTCTTATTTACCATACCTCATAATTTGGTCTGTTATTTTTGCCATTGGGGTTGATGAGAAAGAAACAGCTCAATTTTTGAAAAGGTGTCTGGGGGTAAGTTTACAGACATTCTACGTGTCTGTGGAATGACCAGGGTGAAAAAAGCAAGGAAAGAAATACTTGTTTTTAATATGCTCCTATTGGTATTGTTTTGCTCCCAAAGGATAATTTCCTGAGAGGGGACAGCTCCCGTAAAGTTCAGCACCAGCAGCAGAGGAAACCCAGGAAAAAAACGAAGCCACCTGCACTTACCAAAAAACACAAGAAGAAGAGAAGGCGAGGCCCACGCCGGCCCCAGAAACCCATTCCTCCTGCAGTGCCCCAAGGGAACCTCACCATGCCTGCCAGTGTCTCACTGCCAGTAGAGATACCCCACATACGGTCAGTGCTGTTCCTGCCCAGTTTCTCTCTGCTGGATCGAGCATTGCCAATGAGCACTGTACAAAGCTGTGACTTTCCTGTGTCGAGCAGCATCTGGAGCAGGGCTAAAAATTGCTTCTCCATGTGGCTGTGGAAAAAAACCCTTAGAGTGGGTCATTTCAGATTTGAGCAATGATTGGGTTTGATAGGTAAAATATCTTGCTTCTGATGTTGCCTCTTACGTAATGAATGAGTAGCCTAAGTGTCTGCTTCCTAAAGAAACCTCCTAAAAGCATTTTTTTCCTAGATAATGGGGAAAAAAAAATGTGTGGGGAAGGCTTTATAGATGGATATGCACTGATAGTTGTCCTTTGGAGCAAGCAGAGTTGAACACCAGGGACTAAAGTTCCTTTCTGTTCAGGAGCCCCTCCACACCAGAGCTCAGTGCCGATGAGCTGCCTGATGATATTGCCAATGAAATCACAGACATTCCACATGACTTGGAATTGAATCAGGAGGACTTCTCTGATGTCCTGCCGCGGCTGCCCGATGACTTGCAAGATTTTGATTTCTTTGAAGGTACCATTTTATTTTATGCTAGCATGAACACAGTGAACTGAAGAAGTGAGTGTTTCTAAATTGCATTTTGAGGAGTTGCTTGCTTTCCTACAAAGGTGGTAAATTACAGAGAAGGAAGTGTGCATTTCCTCTATTGTTTGTGAGCTCTGAAGTAAAGCAGACTTTAAGAAGGCTGTGTGCATAGTTCTCTGCTTGCTCATGTAATTACTGCTCTGAAAATCATAATTGGTTTAGTGTTTTAATAATTCATTTTACATTTTTACTGCCTGTCAGTGTTACAGTTTAATCAAGAGTATTCTCAGTAATAGCATCTTTCTGCCATCGAGTGGGGCTGGAATCACAGTCAATGTTGGCCTTTGATAAAAAGAGAAGAGAGTGAGAATAAAATCTTTACATACATTTTTGAAACTAGCTTTTGATCAGAAATGTGCTTGAATTTCTGCATTCTAAAGCACAGTACCTATTACATATAACAAAGAAATTAGAACAGCCTGGAGTTGGGTACGTGATTTCTTTGGTCATTTTCTGATATAGCATGACATCAGACTGTGTTTGAATTGAAATTAACCTAAATTATACTGTCTATATAAATTTTAGGTCCAGGCTGTAATGTGGTAAGTAGAAAGAGGGATTGTGGACCATGTGTTATTGGAGCATTGAAGAAGATCTTACTTAAGCATTTTTTCTTGAGGTCTAGGAAGTTTAAGAGACATCTCCTATTGTAGTATGTGGGAGAGAAGGGGAGAGGGGGATTTCCATTGAAGAGGAAGGTGTAATTTCATGGTTTTCTTACCTTGCTTAGCTAGTGAACGCTGATGAATGATACTTTCTGTGTACTGCAAGCCATGCTGGAAGGTTATCATACAGTGCAGCTCTGTACTGAACTATCTGTCCATCTGCATCCTTTGAGTGCCAGGGCCTGTCTCACCTGAGAGTAGTGCACTAATTCCTGGTGTCCCTGTTTCTGCAGGTAAAAATGGAGATCTTCTCCCGACCACAGAAGAGGCTGAAGAACTGGAACGGGCCCTACAGGCTGTAACTTCTCTTGAGTGCCTGAGTACCATTGGAGTACTTACACAGACAGATGGTGTGCCAGTTCAGGAGCTGTCAGATAGAGCGATAGGGGTGTTCTCTACAGGTGCTGGAGCTCCAGGAATGCAGTCCTTGAGTCGAGAGGTTAACACGGATCTGGGGGAGCTGTTGAATGGGCGTATAGTACATGATAATTTCTCCGGTCTGGAGCTGGATGAGAACTTGCTCCGTTCTGCTACCTTGTCCAACCCACCTACGCCCCTGGCAGGGCAGATCCAGGGGCAGTTCTCAGCCCCAGCCAACGTTGGCCTTACTTCTGCCACTCTGATAAGCCAGAGTGGCCTTGGGGAGAGAGCCTTCCCGGGACAGTTTCATGGACTTCACGATGGCAGCCATGCCTCCCAGAGGCCCCACCCTGCCCAGCTGCTGAGCAAGGCAGATGACCTGATCACCTCACGACAGCAATACAGCAGTGACCATTCACACTCCTCACCCCATGGAAGCCATTATGATAGCGAGCATGTACCGTCTCCCTACAGTGACCATATCACATCCCCTCACACCACATCCTTTTCTGGTGATAACTTGGCAGCTACCTTCTCAGCAGAGATGCCCATGATGGCACAGCACTTGCTCCCAACTCAGCTGGATGTGCCACTTAGCGGGGTGGTCAACCCCAGAACTCACTGGGGAAATCTTCCTGTCAATCTTGGGGACCCCTCTCCGTTTAGCAACCTTCTTGGTGCAGATGGACACCTCCTGTCCACCTCCCTGTCCACACCACCTACCACCTCGCACTCAGAGACCACACAGCCTGCCTTCGCCACTGTGACCCCCAACAGCTCCAGTGTGCTTCCGGGGTTACCGCAGACCAGTTTCAGTGGCATGGGTCCTGCCTCTGCTGAACTCATGGGCTCCACCTCCCCTAAACAACAGCTCCCTCAGTTCAGCGCAGCCTTTGGGCACCAGCTGAGCTCCCACAGTGGCATTCCCAAGGACCTGCAGCCCAGCCACAGCTCCATAGCTCCTCCCACGGGCTTCGCAGTGACCGGTGCCACCGCTACCAGTACCAATAATGCATCCGCACCCTTCACCACCTCCAACTGAGCTTGTCTGCCTGGCTCCCTGCAGGTAGATGGGGGACCTGTGTTTTTTATCTTTCCTTTTTTCCTTTCTCTTTATTTTGTCTGTCTTCTCGTCCCTTTTTTTTTAAGAGGGGGTTGAGAAAAAAACCCCTGCTTCAGAACTGACCAGGGTTAGCCCTCTGTGAACCTTGCTGTAGCATTCACATGTGCTTGTTAGGCACCGGTGCTCATTTATTGCAGGCGGGTTCACTGTTCCCCAATAATTCCTTAAGGATACAGCACAGTTACTGGATGTAATTGATCTTAGCAGTAAGACCTAGAAATGGGAAGATACCTCAGATCACTGATGCATGTTACTGTTCCCTAGGGTTTGGATCAGTGCTTGCCATCCCATTAGCATCTGGTAGAAAGTTTTCCAGTGGGCAGAAGTCTCTTGATTTATTTATTTCTTTTTTTAATTTACTCTTTTTCTAAAGGTAGCATCTGGCATGGAAAACTTGGCTGCACACATTGATTTGAGAGTGGTGCACTGAAGTCCTAAACCAAGATCATGATTCAAGGATGAGTTTGGCAGTTTCTTGAAATAGTCTCTTGACCTCCTTTGTGTGCGTGTGTGTGTTTGGGGTGCAGGGAGCAGCGATTCCTTTTCTTCTTTTGGTGAAGAAGTGGGAGTTGTCCCCTTCCAGAACTGGTCACTGTTCTTACTGCATGCTGATTTTTGGGTTTTTTTTATTATCATGATTTGTAATTCATTGAGTAGCAAAGGGATCAGTTGACTGGTTGCCCATAAATTTGAAGGCTGATATGAAGTTAGCCCAGGAAAAAAAAAAAGATAAACAGAAGGAATGAAATATAGATCATGAATTAGTGAAGATTCCTGTGAGAAATTCCCTTCCTTGCTGAATTACTGTGGCCTTGTAGCATTGATGATTTGCCTTTTCAAGTGTGTCTTTGTCCAGAACTCTTCGCCTGACAGGCTGACAGGAATTTCCCAGCTGAAACAGGAAGAATTAGGTTGGTTTTCTGCCCATCCACACAAGTCTAGGTCAGACCCATTGGAAGTTTCAAATGGATGCGTTTCTCACCATATGGCTAACTAGTGAGACTTTCTTGGACAGTTTTTAATGCCCTGAAAGCTATATAGTTTTTTCAGCATTTGTAGGGTTTGATGCTCTGTTTGGGAAGCTGAATGTATGTAAGGAAGTAGCAGGTACCTATCAGCAGTCATGGCTAACCAAAAGAGAAATCACTAAAGCAAAATAGGTAAGAATTCCTTCTGTCTACAGATGGTTTTGTTTGTACTGATCACTTGCTAATGACAGTACTCTTTGGTAGTAATTCGAGTTCCTAAAGAAAAGAGTCTGTTAGGTTTTAGATTTTTAAAAAATAATTATTATTTTTAAATTTTTTTTTTAAAGCAAGAGGTAATAGCAGCAGAAATTCTGATGTGTTTACTTGCATCTCCTTATCAAGAAGGAATTTGCTTATGACTCTATAGGGCTCAAACTTGCTACTGTACTCTGACTTAGACTGTAAAATTAGCTCCTGTTTAATATAAGTCTCTACTCTTCTTGGTTTGTTTCAGAGATGCAGATAAGAGAAAACAGAAAATTCTACATTTCAGTCATGTACTGTAGATGATGGATTTTATTCTACCTTACAGTAAAAACTCCTAGCTGTGTGTATTCTAGTCTATTTCAGGAAATTAAGAGAACCAAGCACATGTAATAGGGAGGTCTAATAAACTTTTTGAGCAAAGGATCACTGAATGAAGTTTAGTTGCTATAGAAGTTCATTTTGTAAGCAGTCAGGCACACACCAAAATATCTGACCCAAACCTTTCCCTCCATCTTCTTAAGAAATAGAGTTTAAATGGGATAGGTCTTGTGTCTTCTTACTATTGTAGCAATCATACTATCCCTCTTTTCTTGAATGATCTGTCCTCTTTAAATATAAAAAAGTATGGATGATACATATGTCCTTCTCTGAAATTGCAAGTGTATGTGGGTGGAAGAAACAAAAATTATTTTCATGCTTCTGTTGTTATGAAGTCATTATTTCATACTTGGTAAAATAGATCTTAATAATATAAGCCGAATATTTTTACGTGGTGATTTAAATATGTTTGTAACACTTAAATGTTTTTAAATCACATAAAAAGTTTAATTGAAGCCTATGAAATCCTGCTTGTGATTGTCCTGCTGATTGAGGAATGCCCAGTGATGTTGTGAATGAGGCAAATCTGACAAGGCTTTTATTTATTTTTGTATTATGTTACCCATACTTTGTTGAGGAGACAACTGTTTGATTTGCAGATGATTTTCCTTGTGTTCATATACCTTCTTCAATGTGCTGGGATGTCTGACTGAAAAAGAGTGGAGAACTAGTATACCAAATGGTTAATTCTTTAATCTGCTTGTGTATTCATGTAATTTTAGAGGGTGTTAATTTCTATGTATTGGTTTCAGGACTTTGGTGTTGAAATGGTTCTTGTGCCCATCAGACTTCTAATGAAGCTCCAGCTAGTGCAGAGTATATTTGCCCCACATCATATTTCTCTTTCTTAGCAAATGCTGGCAGGGGGAAGAGAGGATAGGAGCTGAGAACCAAGTTCTGCTTGGTTGCATTGGTATAAATTACAGAGGAGCTTTCCAGTCTAAGGTCACGGTGAGTTTGTACTGGTCTAACTCAGAACAGAACCCAGCTCCTAATCTGTGCATTGATTTAGACAGGGAATTTCAAAAGCTGTCAGAGCTATGTAGGTCCATGATTCCCATTTGAAATCAATGGCCCTTATGTACCTGCATTTCTTTAAAGTAGCTTAGGATATCAAGTCTCTTCCCTCACTTAGGTTTCAATTTTTGTATATCGCTTGATGCCTCTTCCCTGAAAAGTGACTGCGTAACATTTTTCCATGAGCAAACTAAGTTTGCAATAAAGCTGCACTTTCAAAAATAAACTTCAGTTTGTATACTATTGAAATAGGAATCCCTCTGTCCTGTCTGCCACAGCATTCTGAAACGGGCCACCACTCTTGCCTTTTCCTAGTTCACCTCTCATTTTTTCACTGCCACCAATATCATGGTTACATGGCTACCAAGCAGTTACAGGTCTTGATCTTAGCTTTACAAGGTGCATCATTCCAGGTGGGTTTCTACACCCACACAACCTGTTGACTTCAGTGCATCAGTGTCTTACTGTTGGATGCGAGAGATCAATTGAGAGGTATGTCTAGTCAGAGATATTTCACACCTCTTCCTCTGAGAAATCCTGCTGGCCTAGTTAAGGTGGTCTTCAAGGCTGTTATTTATGTGGTTCCTGAGTAGAATCCATTCTCCCTCACAAATGTTTTTGAGAATCAGCTCTTTTAGCAATGGCACTCTCATCACCCCTTCACCAAAGAGCCAGTGTAGCAATTTCAGATGCTCAATACCTGTTGTGCCCTTTATATGTTGACAAATGGAATAAGGCTAGTTGAACCTAAAAGTTAATTTCCTTAAATAAGATTGGAGTTTTAAAGAATGAAATGAAAAATAGACATAGAATAGAATATCATTTACATAATTTTGGCAATAAGAGCAGCTCAATTAGTCTCTATACAAAAGTACTTAACACAAGATGAATTTTGATAGTGTACAGAGGCTTAATCAGGAATAGCTTCATGCTCTCCTGGTGCATAAGGCATTCTTTAAGACACGCTTCAATGTTTTCTTTCACCTAGGAAGACTTTACACCAGCTTTGAGGGGAACCACATGCACTTAGATACCTCAAAGTTGATTTTTTCTTTGGCTTCATAATTATTATGATACAAGAACTTTGTCTCTGCCTGCCTTCCAGGTCGTCCGGGTTCTTGCTTAGATCCCTTCTCGTTAGTACCATGCTTCTCTCTGTGGTTGAGCATAAAGGCTTTAAATTGATAATGCTGAGAGGTAGCACAGTTGCAGGTCTGCCTCAGGCACTGTGGAGAAAATGGCAGCAGCTAGGTTTCCAACTGAAAATGGGGATTTGCAGTTCTCATTTGGAAAGCATGAAAGCCCTGAGAAGCTTATCGCCTGGTAGGCAAAAATCAGAGAAAATAAATTGTCAAAGGAGAATTGTACCTAATAGCAAAGAGAAGCCAGGAGAAGTGGCTTTTTTTTTTTTTTTATAAAAGGGAGATGAGTATTGAAAAATTAGTATATTCTGTTGTGAGCTGTCACTGGCTTTAGGGGCATGGCCAAGGCAAAAGACCTAGGACTGAACCTGCAAACCAGTAGCCAAATTCAGTTTGAAGTTTTGTCTTGCTGTAACTACATCTAAATACAGTCTGGGATTGAATCTGCTTGCCAAGAGAGTCCTGCAAAGGTGTACAATAACAGTGGGCAGTTTTCTTCCCTGGCGGCTACCTATGCTCCTTCTGAGTTCCAGCTGCTCCCTAAGCTCTTGCAGCCTCCTTGCTGCTGCATATCGCTGTAGGCACTGTCAGGCCTCCAGGGGTATTTCTCCCTGTCTTTGTGCTGCAGTGAGCTAAATCTGCTCATAATTCTCCATAAGTATGAGCCTTTGGGCAGAGAGGAAGGAAACAAAATTTTTAGAAGAGCCAGCTACCTGCAGAGTTAACCTTTCAAGACTTGTGGGGCACAAGAGGTGCTTTCAGCTGACAAACAATAGAAAAGTTACCTGCAGTGATCTTTGGCATTGGGACATTTGTGTGGCTGTTGAGCAGCTTCCCTCGTGGAACTGGTGCATTTTTTCTTTTGTATTTTTACATGTGAAGGAGTCTCCTGTGCAGACCTCTTGCAAGGTCCAGTAGTGGTAGAAATAGTAACTGAAGGAACAGTTTGGGGCTAGTGCGCTGGCCGGATCTTTAGGTCTTTCTCACCTTCTGATCACGAGGCCTTTCTGATATTTTGGGTTACATTTAATGATGGGGATTTGTGGGCTACTTCTCGTATCTCCTTTATTTCCTTCCACTCTACATTCTTTATCATTCTTGCTTCTAGTTTCTCATTCTCAGACATTTCTCCAATGTAAGTTATGCCAGCTGGTAAGTCTTCTGTGGTTCTGAGTGAATCTGATTGTAAAATGAAAAGGAGAAGAGATTCCTGCAATTCATAACATACATTTTGAATGCTAGAATGACAGTGCAGTAGATCAAAGTATTTCTCAGATTGGTGAGTAGGGAGATATTTCACAGCATGCTAATAAGTCATGAACTAGGTGCTGAGGGTACAACATTGATCATGGGAGTGCACACACTAGCAGTGAATATATAGGCATTTTCAGCAAGAATTTACCTTCTCAGAAGTTCCTCTTCTTTTGAGATGTGTATTAGTAGAAAGTCACAAATTAAAATTTAAATTACTATTTCTTAATACACTCAAGCCCAAATAAAAGTAAGGAGGGTTGGTGACAAAAATCTGTATTTGTGTTCACTAAACTTAAACTTGGACTTAAGGAGAGGTCTGGTCATAAGAGACCTTAGTTCTTATCAGTTAAAGTTTCAGTTTTGTCTTGAAAACTACACAAAAACACTATTGTTGGGAAAGAAAAGTTTGGGGGAGAAGAAGAAGTTAGAAAACATCCATCTTAAAACAATTTTTTCACTTGTGTCTTCAGCCTCTTTTTAAGAAAAAACCCCAAACAGTAGTGACTATTTTCCCTTTGCTGTTCTGGTACTTCTTATGGTTATTGAGTTCTTTGCTTTCCCCTGCTTTACTCTGCTCCTTCTCTAACTGCTGTGGAATGAGGTGACGTAGTGGAAGCACGAAAGGACAAAGTGGCATGGCTGTAAGTTGACAGCAATAGTTGGAGAAGGCTTTCTGTCTCCTTGAAGTAAGTGTTGGCACCTTTTCAGTCTACTCGAGGTCATAGAATTTGGTCTGGAAGTGAATAGGATGAAACTTGGGCTTTTGACCATAAAACTGTACTCACTTGCTGTAGAAAAATGCATTCTTCTCACGCTTCCTCTTGCTAGTCCCCCAAACACACACACACAGTGAGATGTCCAGAGCTTCCCACGTGTCGACCACATAGGCATGTTGAACTTAGTCCAGTAATGCTAATGTTTAACCTGCTTTCTGTCGTTGTCAGCTGGTGCCCACAGAGATGAGCTCTGGATAGGTAATGTTCCCAGATATCCTCTGGAAAACTTTAACTTTGGTGCAGATTGCTCTGATGTAGCTAACTGCAATGGTATTGGCTTCTACCTTGGAGTGGACTGATTTACCCTGAAATGACTCTAACCTGCGTCTTAAACAGTGTAGTTGGTTCTGGTGCAAATAGATTCATTCTGAAGTGATGGACATTTTGATTCTCATGCAAAATAGCTACATCCTACCAGAAGGGGTTGAACCAGTTTCTCTGAACAGTGATGACCTTCACTGTACAGTTTTGGGTATGTCTCAGGGATTCCTTGTGAAAATAAGGGCAGTTGAAAAAAAAAAA
>WEKY01008981.1:163153-186671 GCA_013390045.1 Picathartes gymnocephalus | reverse complement strand
TTTTATACTAAAGCTGTATTGAGTGTAATGAATTATGTTGCATATGTGTTTTTAATAGCTATAAAATTATATACAAGCTTTTTTGGAAAAACAAACTAGTGAAGCACCTTTTTACACTGGATCTTTGCCGTGTCAAGGTGTACAGCTATTCTTTGCTACCTTGCAGATATCTATATCTATATATAGATATATATATAAATAAAATAAAATGGTATCCTGTATCAACAAGTATAGAACTCTTTTTAACCCTTATATTACTGTTCCTGTAACTCTTTTTAAATTTTGAGTGTTACATTCTGCAATAATTTATCCGTGGTTTGTACCTATTAGAAATTCATTTACAGGGTAAATAGATCAAATTTAAAAATCCAACTACTGTAGCTGGGAGTTGTGAACCAAGTTTGTAAGACCTTTTCTTTTTTTAAATGTATTTATTTCCAGTTAGCTCTGTGAGTTGGAATTTGCAAAGTTGGAACATTAGGAATCTACAGTGTCTTATTCAGGAATTTCCCCCTCCTTTCCTCACAAAGGAATTCCCACTGTGACTTATAAATAGAATTAGACTGCTTGTGTGCATGTATGTATTATATATACACACAAAAAATATGCATTGGGGGGGATGTATGTGCGATACGAATGTGTATATTGTATGTAGGTCATAGTTTTGTAAAGAGAAAAGTAGTCAAGAGGTGATGGAATGTATTGTAGAAATGTGATTATTTAGTAGGGGGTTGTTATGTCCTCACTGTTGTATAAATAACTGAAACTCTCTACTATATAATCTTCTGTTATAAGGCTAACTCTGATATCATGTCAATTTTGCTGTTTTTCAAATTAGTTGCGTTGAGCCCTGTTTAAAATGCCATGAAAATACCAAGCTCCCAAAGACAGCCTTTAAATAAAACAAATGGGGGAGGAGGAGTGATGGAAGAAATGAGTTTGTCAGGACAAACTAAATGGGAAGGTTTGCATTCAGTGGGATGGAGAGGCATGAGAATTGCTGTATCTTTGCAAATTAATACCCACATCTCCTATGGTCTGACTCGGAAAATGTCAATCAGTGTACTTGTGTTTTCCAATTAGGTTGTAAGGGGTACTGTTTGTGGAGTGGTCTCCATTACATAAAAGGTTCTTATCTTCAAAGCAGATTTTTTTTCTTTTCTGAGGATCTTTGTGTGTATCAGTTTTGCCCCAAAATTGCTGTTGTGGGATTGCAGAACAAAATATGCATTCAGTCACGGGAGTTTCACTTAAGCTGTGAAATTTGGAATTTGATTGTGACCATTTACCTTTTTTTCATAATTGGAGAAGGAAGATTTCTTTATGGAAGCTCTCACTTGAAATTCTGAGAAGTCAGAAACATTCTTGCAGATTGGCTTACTGTTCATTCTGTTCTATTTAGGCTGGAAAAAGTAACTTAATTGTTATTTATTCATACAGTATCTCTTTTAAGTATGATGATCCTGGTGACTTTAAAAACCTTTTTAGAAAAACAGAGCTTCCAATACTGAACAGAAATTTTAAATGTTTTTGCAATTTTTTTTTAATATTCCCTTCCATATCATTATGTTGATACCCCCTCAGGCATCCCTCCCCCTTTCCTTCTCCCCACAATTTGTTTCTGGCACATATGTGTACAGGCAAAAAGGGTAGGGAGGTGAAAGTTGTCAGAGGCCTTTTCTTCTGCTTATTTGGTGGTAATGGGAATTAGGAGCATAAATCTTTATGCCTTTTTGGAGGAGAATAGACACGTTGTCGTGTACACCTGTACAGAGAGATATATCTGTATATGAGATAACAGTAGCATTTTGCTGAATGTGGAACTTGCCCTCATGATGTACAATAAATATGTATGAATGCAATCAATCTAAATCTATATACATGCATACAAATATATAGATGGAATATACCTTGTATCACACACCTGTACATTAGCTGTAACGTGAGTGAGTGTGTGAGCTAAAGAGAGGGACTATCCATGTAACATATGTGTAACAGATAAGCACTTGTGCCAGACAAGTTGTTTTAAATTCTTCTGAGGGGTCTGGATGACTCAGAGACTGATCTGAGCTTGGTCACCATTGGTTTGTGTTACCTCAGCCCTCGCAGTGGAGTTTCCTTGCTATGTCTCGGCTTTTGTTTTATAGTCTCGTTGAGACCTCTTGCAAAATGCCAACTTCTGCTTCTCTGCTCCATTGCCTCCATTCCAGCTCCTCCTTGTCCCTGCATCTTTGCAGTTTCTCTTGCTAGCAGCAATCAGCTTTAATGGCCCAATCCAGCTCTGCTTATGCATTAGAGAGATTCTTGTGGTGACTGGAGTGGTAGCTGAATTGGGCCCTGAGCACCTGCTTGAACTTATGCAAACTTCCCCAGCTTCAATTGTGATTTAGTAGGACTGTGATTGATTTGCAGAATACAAACTTTTCATGGAACCTGATGCAAAGCTTCCTAGCATATTAAAAGGTTAACCCAGCATCATATTTAAGTGGTCAAAAAGAGAAAGCTGCACCCACCAAATATTACCTTCCAATTTTCAACTCTAGGAAGAAAAAAGAAGTTTGGTTTGTGTTTCCCATAATGCAGGCAATAAGCAGAAGGCAATGGGGTTGTAATCAAACATATCAAAAGAAACAGAGTTTGTTACACTTTACTATAAAACAGATTTTAAAATGGAGTGGAGAGTTGACCATTAACGTGCTAGCACTTTGCATCTGATTGTGTATTCGGTGATCTTGCTTATGCAAGTAAATTGTGGGCTTAAGTTTTATTTTCTGTTTTCTGGCTAAATGGAGCTTCTATATCCTTTTAGCAGAAAGCAGCTGTCAGCAACCTACTCAGTCACATTGAAGTGCTGTGTAACTTAGGCTTCAGTTTCAGAGGAGAATGCTGCTCCAGTTCTATCATCAAGCCATACTGGATTCCATGTTTTCAATATAGCTATGACACAATTTCTCTTGGCCACAATTCAGCCATGGAATTTTGCAGTCTTCCTTGCATTTCTGTTAGAAGAAGGTAACTGGTGTACCATCTGAGCTTTGATGCAGTCACACACGACTTCTATGATACATATGTTGGGGCGTGTGTTATGGGTATGTCTGTGTACTGCGTGTGTATAATACAGATTGATACGCACACGCCTATTATGCTATTTCAGTTTATGTGTGTGAAGAATGTACCTGTTGGTTATCTCCTGATATATACTCATGCATACCTATATTAAATATATATATAGAGTGTAGATGTCCTGCATATACATATGTATATGTTACGAACCTTCGTTGGCAATTTTTTTCCACACTTCTTTTTCTGCAAATTGCTGTCCCTTATTACTTATTTTCACTGAAGCTGCATTATATAGAAGAAATGGAGAAATGTGTTATCGAAGTTTTATTTTAAAAAGGAGACTTTTAATTATCTAAAGCTATTTGTAATTGTCTTTTGAACTTTTACTAGAAGGGTTGTTATTTTAAAAAAGAAAAGAAAAAAAAAAAGGAAACAAAAAAACAAAAGCATGCAGACGAGCCCTTATTCCCACCATCGTTTAAGTGAAAGAAAAGGAAATAGAAGTTTCTAAGTATTTATTTCCTTCAGGTGTTTCTGAGGCATACAGTAATTGCATTCTGCCCCATCCCCCTTTTGTCCAATTATAATTAACGATTCATGATTTTCTTTTTCCCCTCATTACTTTTGTAAATCATTGTTCACCTCCTAATTCAATAGTACTGATGTCACTAAGGAGATTTCATGTCCTTCTGTCCTTTTTAGGAGAAATACCAGTGCATCACTATTGTGTTTCATTTTAACATACTTTGTGGAGGATGGATGTTTTTATTGAAGATGTCTGTAACTCGTCTAACTTATTTAATGTGAGGAGCCTTCATTGGAATCTATCGTCTGTTTGTTTCCAACAAGTTCAAGTTTCTGCAACTTTTTTTTCACCAACATGTTAAATAATTCCCTTCTTATTTTATGCCTGAGGTTTTAAAATTTGGGTTTATTGTTGTGGGTTTGGTTTTTGTTTGTTTTTTTTTTTCCCTCCAATTCCCAGATCTGTTTATCTGCAAGTGGAGCAAAACAGATGTCAGAAGCTCAACCAATATCCTTTTTGCAGTTAAGGGTAAATATATTTATCCTAGACTTAATAAAAGAAGGTGGCAAATGGACAATCTGAAATGCTTAGGGGGAATGCTCTCTCTTTTTAAGGCTGTCTCCGAGAAGTTTGTGTTTGGTGTCATTTTAAAGGTAGCTTGATCATGCTTTGATATCAGAAACAGCCTTGTAACAAAGAGCCTCATACAGTTGTTCGGTCTCTAGAGTTTAAAATGTAAACAAGTTGCAGTGGGAAAGCAAAGGTGAGGCAGTGTATTTTGAACCAGTGAATTGTAGCTTGCAAACGTACCTGATTTTGAAGTAACTGCATGGTAGCAAGGATTAGCGGTCTCTTACACCCCTTCCTTCTTCCCTCTCATCCCTGACACGTGTTCAGCATACCATACATTGGGAAAAAATTAAGCAACTTCCTCCAGCAACGCTAATCTACTTAATGACTGCTTAAAGGGAACATACAAACAGGCACTGCCATGTCCCGTCCCATGGTATTAGCTGGAAGACTGGCTAATATGCACAAACAGCCCAGCCCAGCTTGCTTCTGTGGATGTGTCGCTTTTGGAGAGTGTGGTGCATGGAGGTGCCCAAGAAGAAGGGTCCCTTCCCTCAGGGTCCCTGGCAGCTCACACCACTGCTTCTAGTGCTGGAGGCTCACGGACAGCATTCCAGGGGCGGGGAGGAAAGCTTGTGTTTGTACTTTCCCTTTAAATAGGAAAGGTTGGCTCACATGTTCCTCATACTTCTCAATGAATGTACTGTATTACCATTTAAAAAAAAAAATCAATTAAATGATAATAGATTGGTCTCCTTTTGTTATCTGGTCCTTGTTTAATTTGTTTAAGGGTTTTTGTATACAAAAGTTTACATTTTTATGTATATTTTTCTTGTGTAAAAACTGATGTAATATGTGTATAAAACACTGTATGTATTATCTGTATATAGTGTGACAAAATGATTTTCTTTCTTTCTTTTGGATGTATTAATAAATCTTGCTGTGAAGTAGCTGTGTTTACTATGATGAAACCCTCTTCTCCAAGCCATTTTGCCAAGTCCAAGAGGTATGGATATTGCCCAGGATGAAATCTGCTCCATAAAATGATGTTTTTTTCCATTTAAAACATATTTTAAGTACAGTTATTAAACTGTCCTTTGCTTAGATTGCTGAAGAGTCTAAGTCGGCTCTTGCTTATTCTCTGTTGCTTTCTAATGACATTAGCTAATTAGTTTTGCACAACAACCCGGAGTCTTCAGTCTCAGTCCTGATTCTAATTGTAGTGCTTTCTAGCTCTGGATCACTGGTCTGGAGACCAGATCCTCTTCATCCTGTTTTCTGCTTTGAGGAAGTATAATTTCAGGGGTATAGAATAGAATTTTCTCATGTATGTTATTATGTTTTCTGAGATTTAAAATATATATACCTGCTTCATCAACAAAACTGGTTAAGCTGGAGTTTGGCGTTATTTTGATGACTAGCACGTGGATTAGAAATGATGGCTGCTGAGGTGCTATGGGGCTCTGGTCAGCTCTCAAGCAGGATTGCCAGGCCAAGGCATAGATGTGATCTGCATTTGTCAGATACTGGGACCCTCCACCGCCTTGTTTGGACACAGCTGCTGTTTGTGCCACCCTGCTGCAGCTGGTGCCAACAGGACTGCCTTGGCTGGCACTGCCCTTCCTGTGCCAGGCTTGAGCTCCCAGAGTGGTTTTTCCACAGTACCTTGAAGGATGTCCTCTCTTTAGAAAGAACTATGCCTTGGACACTTCGCAGTAAGTAGATGGCTGCTGTATGTCCCTCTCACCATTTGTTTTGTGAAGTCTTTTGCCTCTGCTTTCTGACATGAGGGTTGGTGCTGCCACTGGTGTTTGCTTTGCTTGTCTCCATCACCTGTGTGTTTGAGGTTGTGACTTGTGATGGAGCAGTTGTGTCCTTGGTGAGGCCATCTCCCAGGTTCTGTTTTTCTGTTTTCTGTTTTTAGGAGTCTCAATGCTGGCCTGGTCATTGGAATAACAACCAGCAGAGATTGATGAGAGAATCAGTAATTTGACTTCTCTTTTAATGAACAGTGGCCCAGCTATTCTAGACAGCATAATTAGGGCAGCATTTCACAGTACCTGGTTGTAATTCAGGCCGAGGGGTAAGTAGTGTCAGGGAATGGTGTAGTCTTTCATGCCAACGTGTGCTGCAAAGGTTTCGTGGCAAAGATGAGACTGTGCTTTAATACCTTGTGTTCCCAGGAGATGGGAGTACACTGTAAGTGTTGCATCGAGACAGAACCATGACAGAAAAGAACAGATGCTTAAAGTCAACAAAAGGAGACTGCAGCAGTGTAAGTTCTGCGCAATATTGTTTGAGAAAATCTACCCCAAGCTTGTCCTTTCTAGGGAATTCTCAAGGTTATGGGCCTGAGGCAATTGGACACTCTAGGGATAAGAGAAATGAGACAGCTCTGGGCTGTTACTGGTGCAATTCTGGCTGTGCATGTGGATATTATAAAGCTGATCCTTCAAAGTGCTCCATCTCAAGTAGCACTCAAAATGGCAAGAGGAGGAATTGATTCTTATGGAGAAAATAGTTGTTTAAAATCTGCTTTTAAGAAAACAGCAACAGTAAGTTGCTGTTTGATGTAAGATTTGAGGGTGTAATGAGGATGAAGAAGGTGGAATTTGGGAAAATGGAGGCTCTTCCCTGGGGATGACTCCCTGGCAGAAGCAGAGGTGTTCACTCTGGTCCTGAGCTGGACATTCCCCAGGGTGGACTTGATGAGAGATGGATTGAGACTCCTCTGCTGACTAAGGCAGAGACCGACTGATTGACCTATGGGTTTCTTTCCCCGCTGTTTTCGTGAAAAACACAGAAATGCTGCTTTTAGAAAATGATTGCATGGCTCTCACTCTGAAACTTTACAAAAGCAACTGGTCATTGTTCTAGTGCCACATTTCAAAACAAAAATAGGTTTTGTTTGAAGTATCAATTCCAGAAGAATGTGGTACATTTCTGTTTGTATTTGAGGAGTCCTCTCAAGTTCCAACAGTAGCTTTTTAATAGCTGGCAATTATTTTCTTAGGAAAGCTCATTTAGTTTGTATTTGAAAAGCAAGTGACGTTTTGTTACAAGAGCAAGCATTGCTCTGGTATTCAGTGAAGCAATTGGAAGGAGAAACCTTCGTTAAATTTGGGAGCTGGCTTCCTGCAGAGGTGAAGACAACCTCTCTCTTTCCCTGCATAGTTACAGGCAATTGTCCCATCAGCAGGAAATAATGGGGGCCATCTTCCACAGTGTCTCCTGGAGCCTATACCCCAAGCACAGGGCTGGTACTCTGCAGCTTTCAGGTCTGAATTAGAGATACAGAATGCTTGTTTTAAGGGGCTAAGAGATGATTGTCATGTTTGCTGGCATGAAATTCAGTCCAGGAATGGCTGCCTTGATTTATTGTTATTGCTAATTTATAAATTGTGGAAGGTGCCAGTGAAGAGTTTTAGTACCACTGAATCTTGGGAAAAAATTGACCCTGAAAGCAAAGTTGCTTTGATATTCAGGTGAATTCTTGTGCTTCCGTAGGGGAACAGAAGTTTTGTGTCTGCATCCAGTGCCTCCCTTGACAGATGTCCTTAGGACCAAGAAACTCATGTCTTGTTCACCCCTCAAATCTCATTTGTGATAGCCAACATATCCACTAGTGTGGAGGAGAGTCCTGCAATGTAAACTCAGTCTGGCTCTGATTGTTTTTGCTCAGCTTGTGCACCAGCTTCAGGTTCCTGCCTGAAGTGTTTACTTTCATACTGTGCAACTCTGGTGGAAAAACCCCCTTGTAATCAGCCAGCCCCAGGGCACTCCTGCAAATCTAATTTGTGGGGCCCTGCTGTGGTGCTTGCCAGGCAGCTGACGCTGGCTGGGCAGCTGATACAGCCCTAAATGCTGTCACATTGAACAGTGCTTTTCACAGCTCCCTTGTGTTCAGAAAGCCCATGTTTCCTGGGATGGACTTCAAACACTTCCATCTTTCCCATTGCAACCGTGCTGGATGTAGTGATGACCCTTCGCAGCAGAAGAGAAAGTGCTCTGGTGAGAGGGAAGGGAGAGAGTCTTCCCAGCTGCAGACCAATGCCATGAGCCTGTGCTGTGACCCCAGGGGGAGCAAAGGCTTGAGTGGAGCACAGCTGTCATCTGATGTGGCACCCTCCCCTGTCTGTCTAGTCCTGTGTCAGAGCATCTACAGCATAACAGCATACAGCTCATGCTGAAAAGAACTTCACAAATGAAACAAATCCTGTTTTTTCTAGGGTTTTAAGTGTGTTGAAACCTTTCTCCTCAAGCTGCGTCTTTCTTGCACCAAGGCTTTGCATGTGCTGAGAGTGGCAGCACCCAGGAAGGAATGCATCGGGTCCAAACTCCAGCTGAAGGGGTAGCAACAACTCTTCCTCAGCCAGCTTGTGCCAAAGCATCAGCAAGAACAGAGAGGCTGATTTATGTCAGATCTGGGCCAGTACTCTGCCAAGGTTTGATTTCAAGCTGTGAGTCTCAGTTATAATACTGCCACATTGGCAGAGCTGGTCCACATTTGTGCCAGTGGAATTTGTGCAGAACCAGACCCTGGAATTGTTCACAGAATTTCCCTAAGTGGCTGTTGTTGCCATTTCCACATGGGATATGTGGTACATGGTTACAGTGTATCTCCCTGTATCTCTCCATGATGGTGTCAATCCCTTTCAGGGTTAAGGAGAGCTGCCTGAGTTCCAGGGACACTAAACTTCTTTCAACCAGTTTTGGGCAGGTCTTAGAAATAACCTTTGTTGGATTTTATCTTCCATTTGCTAGGGGAAAATGTTCTTTGCCATCACCCCATAAGGAAGAACCCAGCTAGATGGCTAGAGAGGTTTAAGGGGTGATTCTTTAAGTGCCCAGAAGGATATGGATGGGTGAAATCCAAGAGACATAGGGTTCTTCTCTGCATGTTCTGTTGCCTGTGGCTGCAGACATTTAAACTTGTTGCCTGAATCAAGCGACAAGTATTAGCATCAGCAGAGGATACCTCCTTAAATGTGTATTCTTCTATAATTTGTGCTCTTAGAAATTTGCATACATTTGCTATGGTTGCTTTAGTAAAGAGCTTTTTTAGTCCACTTGAGTGTTCAAGTCAGTAAAACCACTTGACTTACATCTGAGAGCATGCAATTATTGGGTTTTTGTTGGGTTTGTTTGTTTGTTTTTTTTCCCCAACCAGTTTAATGCCTTGTTTAACCTGCAGAATTTAACTTTTCTGTTTACCACCGTTTGCTCAGTGGAACCAGCCAGTTTCCTCTGTTAATAATCTCATTTTTTTTTTCTGTTCTCCCTTGGGTCCTCCTGTTTAATATAGTTCTTAGGTTGTTTTTTTCTCCTTTTTTTCCCAGTGTTTTGCTCATTCTGTGCAATGTTTCTGGCTTGTCCTCTCCATCTCCTTTCCCCTCAGACTGCAACTAAAATTGTTGCTGAAGAGATTCTGGTAAGCAAAATTAGATTCCTAGACTTCAGAATTGTTCCCTGTCAAACCTTATCCTCTTCACTTGTCTCTCTTATCTCTACCAGCTCTGCCCAGGTACGAGATGTTGCTTGGCAGAACTATTCCTAATATCCCTAATTATGAAATTAGAATCAGGCAAGGTCTCAGTTGGCCCTTTCAAAGATGATGGAGATGGGGATGTTGACAAACAATCTTAGAAAAATTCAGTAAAGCTTCTGTGATATTTTGCTTGTCCTGGTAAGCTGGCTGCCTGTAGCAAATTTTCTGTGATGACATGCCAAAAAGAAGATGCCTTTATCAGACAACATTTCCCATTAAAAATGCTTTAAAAGCTACCAGTCCTGCTCATCTTGGTTTGCTGTGATGTTGGCTGCTTTCACACAGCCCTATGCTACAGGGAGCAAAGTGTTTCACAGAGATCATGCTGTGCCTCTTTCAGTATGTCCCTGGCTTTGGGCACACTTTGCCCACAGGCAGCACTGATGCCATCTGCCTTTGCCAGGTGACAGAGAACAGAGCTGCTGGGTGGCAGCTTAACTCTCAATTAATTGAATACTTGCAGGCACTCTTTTCCTTTATTTCCCCCCAGTAACATGGGATGTTTATCCACAAGGTTTCTACCTGTCTCTTCCTGCTTCTTGCTGGATTTCATGGCTGGTGCTCTTAACCAATGCCAGAATCCCCACTGGGCTGGTCTAAGCTGAATATGTAAGAGACAAACAATGCATGGATCTCTAAATATAATCTAAACCATACAGAAAATGATGGAGGATTTAAGCAGAAAAGAGGCAGTGACTCAGTGTGACTCAATCTGTTCAGAATGAGTGACACAAAAAGCCTCTCCTTCAGTTACCTTTCTGTTCTGGTGTTTGCATGCACTTTGGAAGTCCATCTCACAGGCTGTCCATTGCCCCATGGACCTCAGCATCCCTCTGACACCTGGAAGCAGAGCTGGCTTCACCATCACCTTGTATATTCTCTGTTCCACATCTGCCTCCTTGTCTTTGTTTTGTCTTTGTGCTGCTCAGTGACTATCTATGGTGGACAACCTGCAGATTTTGCTGTCTTAGATCCCAGCTTATCCCAGTGGATCCAACTCTTGCTTGCAGTTTTCTCTTGTCCAAAGCTCCAGTTTGCAGTCCATGCAGCTGTGACAGACAGTTATTTTTAATTCTTTTGCTGCCTTACCTGCCCCCCAGCCCAGATTACTCACCCTGTCCCATATGGGTGGTCATCCTGGTGTGAGACTTCCTGTCTGGAAAACTGGTGGGTTTTAAGCATTATGTCCCATCTGTTGTTACACTCTAGTCTTGTAACTGAAATGCAGCCTGTATTTCTTAAAATACATCAGAATTATAAAAGAAACTCCTCTTTGGTCACCTCTAATGCTATAAGAACAAATAATCCAAATACTTCATAATTCAGCCTTGTTTTCCTTCTGCCTCCTGTTTTTCCACCAGCTGTTTGGGACTTGATTTGCAGTGGAAGATGGTGTTCAGTAGAAGGGATACACTAATGACAGCAACAGTTTCAATCTCTTGCACTTGGAGTATTAAGTTTTATGGCTTTCCCAGTGCTGTAAAACCAACACATGCTATCTTATTTTTCATTTTGGACATCATTCTGTTTATTTTTCTTGCAAGGTTTTATACCAAGATAAGCATTCTCAGAGGTTTTTGTTTACTCTGGGAAAATGGCTTGGTAAAGGAAAATATTACTGTGCAAGGCCCTCACTGTGAAATTGCTTATTGGCTACAATTTTAATGTGAAAGATGTCAGACTGTTAACAATCAAGAATTAAGTTTTCTCCTTCTGTTTTCAAACAGGTAATTTGCTCACTATCACAACATGTGAGGAGCAGCAGACCATTGTAAGAGGTTTTTGTAATTTAAGTATAGCCTGAATTTTTAATAATCAACCCACAGTAGTTCCTATCTTGTGCTGGGTTTATTCCAGATTAGCCATGACAGAGCTGCCAGGGAGCACCTGGTGGCTATGACAGTGACAGTGTGTGTGTGACCTGTAGAGCCAGGTATGCTGACAAGCATGACAGGGCTCTCAGTTCCAATTGTTCTTTTCAAACCAAGAAATTACATCCTGCAATATGTGCCATAGTCTGTGCAGAAGCTCACATGTGGAGAATCAATGCTCCCCAAGTGATGTGAGATAAGGGAGAGCATGGGAAGTGGAATATCTTTATTACTTTTTTCAAGGGAGATCCTTTTTCACTTTTCATTTCCTCTTGCATTTCCTTTCTATATTTCAGCTTTAACATTAGGTTTGATTCTGTCTTTATAGCATTCAGGTGAAGACTTACATATTTCATTAGGATTGTCTCTCTTGATTTCAGTACTGAAAGTCCCAAACAATATGAAGCAGTCACAGCCATGTACACATCTGGAGTCCTTTCATCTGCTCCAAAGAGACACTTTCCTGTATTCCTATTCACTCTCATTACTTAATTTCCTAAAGAAGCTGCAGCTCTTCAATGCCTGAGTATGTATGTCAAAACGTCTCACTAGGCTCTTGCACTATGTGAAACAGTATATCCCATTTCCAAAGCTGAGGAAATACATTTCCTTCGTTTCAGCTCTTTACTCTTTAGGAAATTGTTTTTCTTCAATTATCCTTAAAGCCTGGATTTTGACAGCTCCAGACTCACTGGGTGAAGCTCCTGCATCTCTGCAAACACCTTTTTCCTTGAGACTTCTCTATCATGTACCATGTCCTTCCCAGGGAGGACCTTTTATTTGGGACTTTTCTTATGTCTTCCACTGGAGGCTGGGTGTCAGCACACAATTTACAACACTGATCTTGAGGTTTAAAAATACACTTGGTTTATTGGCCCCTCTCTGAAAGGTAACATGTGGCTTTGCAGGCTCATGGCAATCTCCACAGGTGAGCTTCTACTACCTGTCCTGTGTTATGGCCAAGTTTTATAAAAAGAGTCATCACTTGCATTGTCTGGAATAGGATCTTAAAGGAAGCATTAGCAAAGATAAACCAGCAGCACTCCTCAGCACTTTCTAATCTGAGAGTCACTTAACCTATCCACAGAAAAACCCACAGATTATCTCGCAGAGAGCTGTTAGGAGAGCTTTCACTTACAACCAAATACAGATGAGACCAAACTTCAGTGTCTGAACACTGTTCTCCTTCCTCCTCTGCACTATTACTGTGCATGTAGGAAGATGGGCTTCCTCTTTCCCACCCCTTGTGCTCCCTGAGGCCCCTCCACGTTACCAGCTGGAGGAGCCAGCACAGCCCTTGCTATGCTGGTTTGCTCAGCACTGGTTTCCCCAGTGCTTTGTGGTGTCCTCTGAGGGTGTCTCGGGAGGCTCAGGTCCAGGGGGAGGGTGGCCTCATGCTGAGACACTTGGTCATCCCATGGCTAAACCAGAAATGTCCTGTGCTCCTGCACATGCTTCTTGATGCTGTAGGCTGCTAATTGCACCTTCCTACCTCTTGGGAATATCTTGAAGAGGAAGGAGGTGGCTGTGAGGTGTTGCCATACCATGTGACAGAAGAGGCAGCACAGATGGAAATCCAGACCAGTTTGTAAGAAGAAAATACAATAGCAACACGAGGGACTATTTATACTTAATGAAAACCTTGTGTCCGAATACTAGACCTTACTAAACCCATTTTTTTTGCAAAACTGCTTCACTTCACCAGCAAAAGAGTCATACCTGCCATCCATCCCCTCTCTCCTAGGGGCTGTCCTAATGCAGCCAGTCAACTGTCTGCTGCAGAAATCCCACTTGCAAGCCGAGTGATCCTCCTTGTTTTCAGTTTCCATCAGCTCTAGGTGAATGGCAGCACATGACACCCCCAGTCTCCCTTGGGAAGTAAGAGGCTCATGGCTCTTTCTTTTCACCATACCCCACCAATAATTGTATATTTTATGGTAAAGTCTCTGCTTCCTTAACCAGCCCTTTGCTGATGACACAGGGTAAGATGCATTAATTTGCTGGAGACCTGCAGACAGTGTTGATGCTACTCCTTTCCTAACCACTGCTCTGAACATGTATCTCATTTTCAGGTGTAATGAACATCTCTAAGCTTTTCCTTGTCTCATCTTCCACTCTGAACATTTTTTTGGCAGTTACCCATGACAGTCTGATGGGAAAGAAGATTTACTAGAAGAGTGTATCACTTGCTGATTAATTTTTTCCTCTTTTGTGATGAAAAAGCTCCTGTTGGGTATTTATCACCTGGGCTCTTCAGGAGAGAGAACAGACTGGCTGACAGCAGCTTCAGCTTTAACAGGCTGTCAGGTAAGTGGGTCTCATGGCCCAGACCATTGCCTGGGTTTTGCAGAAGGCAGTGTGTGCATGGTGTGCAAGCAGTTAAATCAAGCAGGGTTGTGCTGTGCACTCCCTCTCTGTGGTTTCCCTCCAGCTAATCTCAAGTCATTTTGAAAGCTCATATTTTGATCTCCCTGTATACAGAAAACATAACAGCTCCAAACTCTCATCCCGACAGCACACAGGAAGGTCATTGCTGTGGTCTCTGTCAGCACACACAGCTTTCTGTCATGTCCTGGGGCCAGGGTCAGCAGGCAGAGCTCTCCTATAATGCTCCCAGGCTGGCAGGAGCTCAGGCAGCTCCAATACCCTCACCGCCCACCCAGTGGGATGTCACACTGGGGAAATATGGGTGGAGTTTGCTTCCTGGACCTTTGTGTCCCTCAGAGCCAGGCAGTGACAACAGGAGATTCGGCAGCAGGCCAGGGAAGGGGTGCATGGCTGGCAAAGGCAGCAGA
The DNA here is from genome assembly GCA_013390045.1 of Picathartes gymnocephalus. Taxonomy (NCBI): domain Eukaryota; kingdom Metazoa; phylum Chordata; class Aves; order Passeriformes; family Picathartidae; genus Picathartes; species Picathartes gymnocephalus. The sequence goes on along the minus strand of WEKY01008981.1, from coordinate 172,298 downwards.
TTGTTGAAGCCTTGCCCATGGCAGCCCTAAGATATTACCTGTGGGGCTGCTGGGGTGGGGCTCAGAGGGCCCTCCTGGGGAAATAGAAACATTGTTCTTAGAATCCAAAACGCTATTTTAGGCAGCTCAGCTGCCAGGTTGCTTTGTGGGTGGGTGGCAAGGCCCATGGTACTGACCTATCTCTTGGGCCCTCTGCTGCCCAGGCAGGAGCCAGAAGCCCCAGGAGCACATGGAGTATGACACATGGCAAATCCTAATTTTAATTCTAACATTCAATTGCAGGGACAGCTGCTTGACCCCCAAGCTCCTCTGCCCTCCATCCCATAGGGGTACAGCTGAAGAAGTGCCTGCAGTTCCTCCTGCATCTGAAGCTGGCTGGCTCCTGAGCAGATCAGCTGTGTGTCTGGCCAGGGGATGCCAGCTGCCCTTCTTTGCCTGCCCTTGTCTCCTCACCTCTCAGAAAGGGCTGAGGCTGCCACCTCCTCTGCAGTCCAGCTGTGGACAGTGCTGTGCAAGGCTGGCATTCACAGCTTCAGCTCGTCCCTTGCACTGGATAAGAAGGAAATGTGTTTCTAAAGCCGAATTGCTGAGGAAACACCAGGCTGAGTGTGCAGGTGGGACAGGCAGAGCCAGCTGCCGTGGGGGCAGGTGCTCCACAGGACAGACGGACGATGTGAAGTCATTAGACAGGCGAGTGAGCTGTGTCAGAGCAGAACAACCTGCAACTGCAAAAAAATCAAGCTTGTCAGGGAAAGCAGGAATACAGAAGGGATAAAGAGCTCAGCATTAACCTCCTCTTGGGAAGAGTGTCAGGGCAATAATAACTTGCCAGGGCTTTGATTTCTGGTGAATACCTACAATGTGATTTGTTCACTGCTGGTGGAAGATTTTGTTGGGGGTAAAGAGAGCAGGAGAAGCAGCCCACGCTCATTGGCTCTCTCCAGATAAGAAACTTTGATAATGTGGCATCTCTGGTTTCAGAGCCGGGAGAGCTCATGGACTGCTCTGCATAGGCAATTCAGTCCAGCTGGCAGCATGCAGGGTCCTTTATTACTGTTTCTTATGATTATTGTGATTTTTGTTATTATGATTACTGTTATTTGTTATTACAGACACCTGCCAAGACACACATGCCATTTTTTCTGCCTTCCTAAACGCCAGTACCTAGTATGTTAGCTGTGAATCTGTGGACGCATATTTGAGCAAGCCACAGCTTCCCCTGCCAGGCTGCCAATGTGGGGGCTTTCATAGGGGATTTCTCAGCATGAACTGAGCCAGGTGTGTTGTGGGTGTGTGTGTGTGGGGGTGTGTGTATGTGTATGTGTGTGTGTGTGTGTGTGTGTGTACATCCATAAGACAGACTGTAATTTCTTAAAGGTCTTGCCCTTTCCTCCATAAGGCAATGTCCAGACCACCTAAAATCAAGCTTCAGTACAAAGAGAAATGTTTCTCTGCACACTTTTACATGCCCAAGGCTTGGTGTCTCACAGGGCTGCAGGCTGTGTTCTTTTGAGTCAAGTCCTTGATATATCCTGGGAAAGTCAGAACTGAAAGGCTTTAAAGTGGTGATGTTTTCAGGTGCAGAAGAGCTGACTAAGACTATTTGATATCCTCTCTATGGACTTCTGCCCTGGAATGTTGAACGCAATTTGGGAATTGGGTGCCCAACGCTATTCCTAGGGAGGGTCATTGTATGTCTAGTCCACACCTCAGATCACACAGACGAGGGTAACTGGAGCCAGACTCCCTTAAAAGCAAGACAAGACATTGCAATGACTTAAGTGGCATGGGGCTGAGCCAGGAGAGATGTCTAGATGGAGGGATTCATGATACAGCCTCCATAAAACAAGGTCAGAGCCAACCCTGCTGCAACAGGTGGGCAGCCAGGGCACAGGCAGGAACATTGCTGGCAAAGGTTTTGCAAACCCTGATTTACAATTTATTCTCTTTTTTGTGGCAGAGGAGATGGGTGATGTCTGGACTATTTTGAGTTACCAGGTGGAAGCAGCCAGCCACGGTGTCGGCAGTGCCTGAGGTTTGTGTGCCAGCACAGCACAGCACCCTGCTGGCTCGGCCATCAGCCCTCCCTGAACCTTTCCAGGTGCAGGTGGCACCAGCTCTGAAGCACAGCAGGCACGATGGCAGGAGCACTGCGAGACCACGGGAAAGCCTGGGTCGTTTATGAGGCTGTTAGCACTCTTTCAGTCCTTTAATGTACAAGTCCTTACCAGAAGACACTGGCTTAATCTCAGCTCAACTGAAAAAATGCCGATGACTGGAAATGTCATCAGCTGCTTGTGGGCCAGGCTGGCCCTGAGCTGATAAGGAGCAATGCGAAATAAAAATGTCAACACAAAACTAGAGAAACAGAGGCTGGTTGCAGCTCTTCTCCATCCTGCAGGAAGCAGGGCTCCACTGTTACCAGTCCTTCCAGGAGCTGAACTTTCCCTAAAGCCTCAGTGACAAACTCTGCTCTTCCTTAGAAAAGAGAAAGGTGGCTGCTGTCAATGCTGCAGAGAAAAAAACCTGAACTTTTGCCCCATTGACTTAAATAAAGAGGGTAAGCAAACTTTTGTTGCTTTCTTTAACTTTTTAGGGCAAATCTCATGATGTTCTGTGCTGCAACCTTGTTTTCTTTAAGCGCTGGTAAATGGTGGGGGAAAGAGACCCAGGCAGAAGGAGGGCTGGTTCACCTTCCTCTCAGCTGGAGAGTGGGCTTTGAACACCACCTGGACACAAGGTTTGGGCAGCAGCTCCTCTCACCCCATCCCAAATGTGCTCTCAAGACCTCACGGGAACACCAAATACTACGCCCTTTGGGTAAAAAGTAATGCCAGAATTTACTATCTTACCTCTCTTTGGTGGGAGGGATGTGTTAGTTCTCCATGGGGAATGGGGTGCAAAGCTCAAACCTTGTGACCTCTGCAGCAGATTAATGCTTGAAAATGTCATCTGGGCCTTGAATCCGTCTGCATCCCTTCTCCAAGTTTACAGAGAAAATAAAATCTAAAAAGTCTAGGAAACTATACTTGAACAGTCAGCAGATTATAAGTCACTTACAAACTCATAAAAGCAACCTGTGAACTTTTCCATGAGTGTTTTAGTGAGGAATCTTTCAGAGAAAGAGCCAGGGAGAAGAGAGGTAAAGAGTGATTTAGAAAGCCTGCAGCTGCTATCAGTGCTGGCTTTATGTCACTAAAGCACTGGGGTTTAGAAAGGTGGAGAAGATGCAAACATTCCTCACCCTGCTGAATTCCTTGGCCAAACTCTGACCCTGGGATGTGCTTGCTCTGTCTCAGGTACAGCAGCGATATGGGTTGATGTTGTCATACCTTGCCACACCAGCTCCGGTGCCAGCTCTGCCCAAGAAGGCCCTACGGGATGCAGTGTTTTATCATGTGTGTGTGCCCGAGGGAGGGGTGATGTTTGTGGACGGTCCTTTAGAAGCCATTCCTTCTGGGGCCACGTGTGCGGGGACAGCCCCTTGCCAACCCAAACCACCCTCCCCGGCCGAGCTCCCCGGCCGAGCTCCCCACTCCTTTCAGCAGCATGGGCTCGCTTGCCTGTCCTTACGGGCTCATCTTAGAGATTAACGCCCCGAGCCTTCTGCCCGGCTCTGGTCTCGTCTGCACGGGCACGGGGCCTGTGGGCAGCCGAGCGCCGACGGGGGCTCTGAGCGGGGGCTGGGAGCCCCGGGAGGCAGCGGCGTCCCTTGAGGCAGCGGTGTGCCCGGCAGCGCGGGGCTCTACACACGGGCCCGGCGCGGCCCCTGCCGGCCCCGCTAGATGGAGCTCGGCCCTCACGCACCGAGCGGGCCCCGCGCTGTGCCCGCCGTGCCCGGCCGTGCCATCTCCGCAGCCCGCGGGGCCCCGCCGGTGCCAGCGCCAGAGCCTGAGGGGGCTCCACCCGCCCCGCGGCCCGGCCAAGACCGAGGCGCGACCTGCGCTCTCCCGCTGAAACCGGACAGTCCCTGCGCTGAGGAGCTCGAAATGTCAGTGTGGGGCTCGGGGCGTCGTGCAGCCGCGAAGGCGTGGGGAGAAGACGGGTGTTGGGACAGCAGGGGGAATGAAGCCGTGGTGAAGGTCAGCGTGACAAATGTCATCCTCGCTGTCAGCCACCGCCACGTGCCTTTGAAGCGCTGTGGCAGAGATGGGCTTTAAGGAGAGATGCGTCGCCGTGGGGAGAGGTGGCCTGGCAGGCACTGAGCTCCTGATGTGCAGATGTAGGAGAGAAGAAAAAAGCTTTGCTGATACACTTGCTTTTTGAATGGATAATTTAATCAGTGACATTAAGTCCTTCCAATTATTTCTTTCCATGGGTACTTCCTATTTATTAATTTACTTCACATAAATCCATCAAGCAGTTGCCACACAGCAAGTAAATAAAAGCACCCCAGAGTTTTGTTGGGAAGGCATAAAAGTAATCGAAGAGTTTAATTATCACCATTAATTAATTGCTTAACAGATTTGGCTGTGCACAGCATCTCCCAGTGCCCTTGGTGCTGGAAAGCCAGGGCCATGGGGCTGGGGTGATGGCAGCAGCAGGGGCAGCAGGCAGGGTGCCACTCGCAGGGCACTTATGGAAGGATGATGGTCAGGTATCAGCATATCTAGTCTGGGACAAGAAAGTTTTGTGGAAGCCTCAGGACACCAGGGGTGTGACCAGCAGCATATTTCCTTGCCTTCCAGAGTAATTTGCTTAATCATCTTTGGCTTCCTGCTCAATCAAGCAGCTCCTTTGGTGGGGCAGTGGGGCCAGAGGGGTTGCCAGGGCCTCTCTTGGGAGAGAAGAAGGTTCAGAGGTTGGAAAGCTTTCTCTGAAGGAAGCCATGAAGGAAGTTTAAACTAATTTAGCATAACAAAGGAAAGGTTAAGAGGTGACTGGATCATCATCTCTAAGTACTTCTTTAGAAATAAGCCTTCTGGGAGCAGAGGGCCATTTAATTTGGAGGACAAAAGCATAACAATATACAATGCCTGAAAGAGGAAGACAGGTAAAAACAGTGTGTCTCCCTTGTTAATGCTTAAGATTCCCTATTAATGTATTTGGAAGGATGGTAGAGTTTCCATCCTTCAGTATCTTCAAATCCAGATTGAAGATCTCTCTAAAAGACGAGCCTGGGGTCAGACAGAAATTATGGACTTGTGTTTCTGTGGCCTATGTCTTGCAGGAGTTCATATGAAATGATTTTATCTGATCCTTTAGCCTTCAGATCTATACATCTCCCTGCAATAACTAACAGCTGCCACAAATGTCCTAATTCTATCTGGTAGTTTGCAGACGACCATAATGTGATACATTTTGTGTCCGCCTCGCCCCAAAATGTGGTTCTGATGTACACCCAGGACCTCTGTGCCACTGCAGACTGCAGAGCCCCCTGGGAGCCTCCTTTCCCTCAAATAGATTTCAGTGATGCAGCATTTTGCTGTGCTGGTTTTCTGTCCAGGGATGGCTGAAAACTTGTTGCTGCACAATCTGGTTAAAACATGTTTTGTGGACCAGGCTCTGCTGTTTGCTGAGGACTACTGAGGTATGTATGCAGTATCCCATCATCTGCAGAGGCCATAGGACTTTATTTCTGCTGAGCTCTGGCTACTCTGAAAAGTGACTGCCACTGAAATAGTGGGAACAGATACCTGCTTTTACAGAAAACTTTACTGTTTGGGAGGAGTCCTCTTCCCGCAGAAAAGTTCAGGTTTCTGCTGCATAAGTCCAAATTTGCCTGATGGGGACATGAAGCTAAAGCTCTTGGCTTCCAAATCCACCTGATTTAAGGCTGCTGCATGGTTTGAATTTCTTCTCGGAGTCCTTGAGTTGCTCAGCTGAGGGTTGTGTTAATGCTGGGCTTTGAATTTGCTATTCCTCCCTTGAAGGGCTATGCTCTGTTGCCCAACCGTGAGGTGGTTCCTCAGCTGATGTGAATCATTTTAGCTCCACAGCCTTTGTTCCTCCGTCACACACCCTGGCTTACAGCATCTCCCACAGCCTGCCCCAAGGCAGCCACCTCAGCAACCTCATTTGCCCCCAGGGGGCCCAGCTAAGGAAGGTGAGATTTAGCTGGAGTTCCAATTATAGCCCAGTTGGCTGAGGCAGAACTTTGGTGGAGTGGTGCTGTTGTAATGTTCATCCCAGGACCAGGACTGGACGCTCATATCTGCCACTCTTTGGAGCAGGCGGGTGAAGTGTTGCTGTCCGTGAGGCCCCTCAGTGGTGGTGGTGTGGAGCATTCGACCCAGTGAATGTCGCTATGAGCAGAAGGCAGCGTCCCTGCACTAGGTCCTTCACTTTAGCAGGCTTCCTGGTGCATTCAGACTTCCAGCATGACTCAGGGTATTGCAGTGAATCTTTAAGATAACATCTTTTGCTTGCCAACATGTAGGCTGGCTGCCAAAGATGGGGGAGGAGATCTGTTATGAGTCTTTTGTATGTGCTCATAGTAAATAGATACATGCCAAATTGATTACACTTGCCTTTCTATTTCTCCACTAGGAATTGAAGGAAAGGAAGTAGTCCCCTGTGGTCTACTCCAAACCACTGCCTCACACACTTGGTTTCTCAGGTGCCTGTAGCTGCCCACTGCTGCTGCCGCTGTGAGCACACACCCCAGAAACAAGGGTATCGGGATCCAGATTTTGTAGCATGGATTGAGATCCCTGACCCACTGGGCAGGGTGCTCTCCCACTCCATGTCTGAACGTGCTGCTGGGTGAGAGAGTGCTGGTGTCTCTGGTGAAGTGAACTGAAGTGTCTGAAGTGAACCAGGATGCAGCAAGGCAAAGTGACATGGGGTGCTGCTGTCTGAGGTCCAAGCTGCCCCTGGCATGGACATCCTACCTGGCTCAGCCCTTATCCAGCAGAACTGAGCAGCATGCTAGGCCAGCTCAGCCCCACCTCACGCCCTTGGTCCTTGCCTACTTGCAAAACCCCAGGACAGCATCAGTTTTTGATCCACTGTCTCACTGCCAAACCATTAATTTTTCCAGTTTAAATGCTTAATACAATGGCCTTATTTTGAAGTCTGCCAGCTGAGCTGCCTCTGAGCTGCTTAGGACTATCATTTCCAACTGTTCTCTGGCAAGATGATTTCTCAAATGATTAAAAAAAAAATAATCAAAGTTCTAACCACATCTGTGGCTGCCTTTGTCTCTGGGAGCAGGGAAAATTACCTCGGAGGCCATCAGGTACTTTCTGAAATGGAAGTCTTCTCCTGCAGACGGCACAGCTCCTGGCAGTGGAAAGACCAGCCACTAATGTGGCTCTTGCTGAGATTTCTGGCACCAGTATTTTGTGGCTGAGTGAAAAGAGCAGCCTAAAACCACCTGATTTAGGCTGTTATCCTAAATCACCTGTGGGTTCTCTTTACACCCACCATCCAGCTGTGCTGATGCATTGGCAAGCTGACCAGGTAAGGAGATCTATAGTGTTAGTGAGTAGTTTTACTGAAATGCTTCTCTTTTCCTATTAGTTCTTTCTAGACTGCAATATTGGTCCTCCACCCTTTCCTAGCACAGCTGGCAGAGGAGGCAGCAACACAATTTTTTTCTTCCATGGCAGAGACCGGCTAAGACACAGAGCACATTTGGAGCCTTCTCTGTGGCATACCAATGAGGCTCTACTGGCATACTGCAGCTGAAGCTCTGTCTCTGTCATCTTTAGGAAAAGTTGATTAGGTCCAGTGGATTGCTGACTTCTTTTATGAAGAAGCTGTAAAAAGGTTTTTTTTTTCTGCTAGTGCTTTTCTCCAGGGAGTTGTTGGCAGAGAGAGAGAGGCGAGTGTCTCAGCAATAACACATTTCAAAGTTATTATGCCAGCAGAAAAGAAACACAAGGGTTTGAACTTGGTAATATATATTTTTTTATGACAGGACAGAACTCTAAAGGGGCCCTCCTGCTGTGCAGACCTCCCTGGGTTGCAGGGCTCCTGGCTGGCTGCACTGTGGGGTGATGGCGGCTGCAACTGCAATCCCATTTCAGGCCTAATCCTGAGGGAGTTTTCTGCCACTGAGCTGGCTCTCACGCTGGCTGGGGAAGATGGGGATTTGGATGGAACTGGTCTGTCCATTGGGCATGCCCCTTCTTCTGACTGTGGACAGACAGGGGCCCTTCTGCCTACACCTACCAGTCTCAATGACACATTCAGGTAGTGAGCAGTGCCACCGAGCCTGAACCCTTGTGCTGCTGTGGTAATGGTAGTGCTTTCACATAGGAAATGAGTGAATTGTCAGCTGAGACCTCTTCTTTTTGTAATGAGTAACCTTCTGCTAATGATTTGATATAATATTGGGTGACATTGAGTGCTGCAATATTGATGTTTAATGTGTTTCAAAGCAAGGGCTCAGGAAGCAATAAAGATTTACTCTGGCTAATGTGTGAGGGCTGGGTTGTCCCCGGGCCCTGCGCTCACTGATGGCCTGACGTGTTTGCCGTGGTGTGGCAGCATCGTCTAACAGAAGCTGAATTTCTGGCTAATAATTTAATGAAGGCTTTGCTGTATTTCCAATTACTGGAAAAGCCATGATTCTACTCTGATATGTGTTATAAAATCAGCCCTTCGTACTGGAAGGAGCCAGGAGAGAGCACCTCATATCTCTCTTTTGGCTCCTGATCAGTCCTACAACAAAGCCTGCCTGCCCCATAATAATATGTTGGTCCATACAGAGGTGCTGCCCATGAGTCTGGGAGGTGGCTCCCAAATGGAGGAGAGTAGCAGAGGCAGAACACCTATCTGGGACACTCACCCAGCCCCAGGACCCTCCATGCCCCACACATGGCTGAGGTAGATGGAGTTGGCACAGGCTGACACCACAAATAAAGTGGCGTGAGAGGAAAACTTGGAAGGACAAATTACTGTGAGTATTGATTCCCCTGACTTCTTGCAGAGGGATTTCATTTAGCAGCACTGCCAATGACATTATGTGCAGCATCTTGTCCATGGCTGGTTCAGTGGCATTAAGAGAATTACTTTGGCCTAATGAATAGGAATAAGAATATTTCAACCTCCTCCCTGGAAAGTAATGGTGGATCATCAAGTGTGCAGCCAAGTTCAGGTTTAGTCACTTGCCAAGTGAATGCAAATGACAGGTTGTTTTATTTAATGGATGCCATGGTGTGTTGGCCAAAACTCTTTGTCTCTTTTCTTTGTGGAT
>WEKY01008981.1:70962-163135 GCA_013390045.1 Picathartes gymnocephalus | reverse complement strand
CCCCCCCCCCCCCCCCCTTCTAAATCAGACTTTGTCTCTACTCCTGATTGGCTTTTTTTTCAAGCAGAAGACATTTTTGCTGACTCTTGCACTGAAATCTGTCTGCAGATTGCACCAAAACTCCTCTATCAGCTGTATTTTATGCTATGCTAAGGGAAGAGGCAGAAGCTGGTGTGCTGGTAGTGGTCACTGCCAACCTACAGTGGGGCTGCAGCTCCCTGTCTCCTTCCAGCTCGGAACCAGTGAGATGCTCCATTGATGCCACTGCTGCCCCATGACTGAGACCACGGGGACGTTGTGGAGTCCCACAGCTGGCATTGGGCCATTTGCTGGCATGGTGGCCTGGGAGCACCTGGGCTGTGGTGCACTTGGGTTTGTGCAGAGCACTTGCTCTTGCAACTCTGCTGTCAGCTGCCATTCAGCCAGCGCCCCATGACTGCTCCCCTTCAAAGCCTTCCTCCTTCTGCACGGCTCATGGAAGTGCTGCTTGCCTCAGCTGCTGTTGTTGTCAAGAGGTTTGCAGGGGTGAAAGTCCCTGTGAAGGGCCAGCCCCTCATCTGCTGCACACTCACCCAGCCCAAGAGCGAGGTGGGTGCTCTGAGCTGCAGGGTCTGGGTTGTGCTAAAGCACAGCTGCACCCCAGTGCAGGGTCCAGCCAACCAAGGCCAGGGGCACTGCAGATAGGGGGTCCCATTCCATCAGGGCCTGGATTTAGTGCTACACATACAGTGACTCTTTGAACACAGGCTGTGCCTCACCGTGGTTCACAAATTAAATCAACATGAGACAAAATATCATCACGAACAAATATTTTCAGATGGGATGCAATGTTTTCCTTCACACAACAGTGAGGATTTGCAATGGCCGAGGGTGGGCTTTTTCCCTGTTCCGTAAAAAAAAAAAAGTGTTTGCAAAGTAAACTCTGACATTTCAGCTACAGACTAGTCACCTTTCAAATGAAATGGCTGTTAACTGCTCACTGGCAGTTAATCCTTGCATGGAGATTTTTGCTTAAAGAGCTGGGGGGCGGTGGGGTTTTTACTTATTTGTTCAGAATCAGGGTTCTATCCTAATTAATTTTTTAGTTGACAGGTTTCTGCTTTGTTTCTCCAAGTGTTTTGATGTATGAGCAGAGATGTCGCACGGGATGTGTGTTTGCAAAAGAGGCTGATGGGAAAGATCAAAACTGATTTGTTTTGTTTGCAGAGAAAGAGGCTCCAGATCTGTGAAACAGAGCAGGGAGTGACTGAAGGCCCCAGACACCAGCACTTTTAAGCTGAAATGGTGGCTGTAAGCTGGTGACCAAAGCCCTGCTGACCTTGCAGAAGCCATGATTTTATGTCAGATGTCTGTCACATCCTGGTGCCCTCCTCCCAACCTGCCCTAAACAAAGTAACTCAGCACAGACTTGGGGATGAGCCCAAGGGCTTCTCCAGCTCCAAGGCTGAGCACAGCAGGGGCTGCTGAGAGATTTAGGAATGAGCTAGGCTGGGAGAAGTGCTAGACAGGTCTCTGACCATTTGCAAATAAGCTGCAAAATCATGCTCACAATAGGGCTGCAGAATTGCTTTTGACTGGAACCATGCCTGGAAAATGTATTTCCCAAGTGGGGACTTCAGCCATTACAAATCCCTGACTGATGTGGTCGAGGAACATGGCAAACACATGACCCATTACCATGATCCGCCAGGCTGGATTCTGCTAATGTGCTTGTTTAACCCTCTCCAGCACTACCCAGAGGCTTCTGCCTCTGAGTGTCTCCAGTGTCAGCCCTTCCTGGTGCAAACCCCCATCCCCACAGGCACAGGCAGATGGGAGCTCCCTGGAGGAGAGCTGGCCTGGCTGTTGGGAAAGCAGCAGTGGAGAGCATGGGAACAGGCAAGGAGCTGGCTGCGCTGCTCCCACGGAGCCTGGGAGCGAGTGCTGGCCGTGAGGGCTCGTTAGGGCACTGGCTTCAATGCTGTGTGGGGTGGGATGGGGGACTCTCAACTCTTTCCTGACACCTGACTTCTTCTGAAAGCTACCAGTTCCTCTGGTTTTCTTTCTTCTGCCGTGTTTGCTAGCAGCCTTTGTCCTTCATGGCAAGCTGTTGCCAGGGTGGATGGCTGTGGTGTGGGGCCTATGATGGGATGGATGTAGGTAGGATGGTAGTCCTGTTTGGGCTCCATAGCAAAACCCCTATGCTTTATGGGCATGGTGTCATGGTTTTGGAGACTCTTAAGGGCATGGGCACCATGTGAGGAGCTCCTGTCCCACCCTGCAGCTTGCTGAGGATGTTCACCTCCATAGGCAGACAGTGAGCTATCATTATCCCTCACAAGCTATTCCAACTTCTCTCTAACAGGGCTCCAAGAGCACAGTTTGCCTGGAATGATTGTCATCCACAGCAGCACTATGGCTGGGCCTGGAGCTGGTGCCAGCTGAGGCACTTGGCTGAGATGCACAGACATGGGTCTGGGTGCTCTCACCTCTCCAAAGAGCTGTGGCACTGTGTCCTGATGTTGGCATAGGCTGACATTGTGCTTGGTGAATTCAGAGGAAGTTTTTACACAATTGTGGCTGGGAAGGATTGAAGAGGGTTTCTTCATCTTTTTAAACAATAGGTAACAGCAAAATCCATCCCCTGCCTCTTTTAAAGACAGCTCCTTTTCCTGATGGGTAGAGAGATATAATGAGATTCTCAAATTCGTAAATCTGCTGCGACTTTATTACCTGCATCTGTTGGAGATGATGTGAAGAGAACTTCATACAGAGAGGACTCTTGAAAGGTTACAAAGGGAACCAGCAGTCTTCAGAAAATCTTCATCTAGAGAAAACAGCCAAGAAAACCCATGTAGAAGAAAGCACTTGAGCTGGATAGACAGGTGTCAGGATTGAATGCATGTGACACCAGCAATGGGGCACCTTGTTGTGAAAGCGAGCTGAAGCCAGTCTCCCATGTGGGGCAGCTCTGGTGCAGGAGCCAGCCTGTGGCTGCTGTTCACAGCCCCCAGCCCAGCATCAGACATGCAAGGGGTTAGCCAGCACCCCTACCCTCACACCCAACACCCCTGTGCTGACAAGGGAGGGCACGAACAGGGCAGAGCAGAAATGTGCTGTGGCTTTTTTATTTGCCCTCTGGTGAATGTTGCCCACATTTCAGCCTCTGCCCTGAGGCAGAGACACAGGTGAGAGGCATCCCTGTTGCTTAGACCCTTCTCCAGGCTGCTAGGTCCGCCACAGTGGACAGCCCCGTGGGTGGGGTGATGGCCCACCATGGCCTCACCACATCCCCATGCTGCTCCACCTTCCCTCTGGGCTCTCACAGGGTCACCTGCGGGGCCAGTGATGTGGGAATGGAAAGAGGTTCAGGAAATGGCCACAGAAATTAACTGTGTGTTAAGCTGGTCGGTAGATCCATGGGGATCTGATCGGCACCCAGGTGAACTGGTGGCAGCTCTGTACTTGTTGAGGAGCCCTGGTCCAAGGTTTTCCTGGCAAAACCCTGAAAAGATTCCAGTAGCTCCTGAGCAGGGTGGCTATTTCTCAGCTGGGACAGCTTGCTCAATGTGGCCGTGGCCAAGAGAGTGGCAGGAAAATGAGATGTCCCAGCCTGTGCCTTGCCCCAGGACCAGTGGTCAGGGAGGTGTGATTGCCAGGCAGGGGACTGAAAATTTAAAATGGACTGGAGGTGGTACCAGAAGGTGCAGCCTGCTCCCAGAGCACAAGCTGTTGTGCAAGGTCATGTCTGTAGCATGATGCAGTGATGTCTTCATGATGTCATATTTTAGTGGCAGAGAGTTAGACTTTAACCTTCCACCTCCTGTTGCAAGGGGGAAGATGTGTTTGCTGGCTTTCCTGCCCCAGGTAGCCTCTGCTCTTGCTGATACCTCACCCTTGCTGAGATAGGGAGGCAATCCAGAAAGCAGAGCTGCAAGTGGAGAGAGAGAGCAGATGACATCTTTAAATTGTGATCATTGAAGAATACTAACCACTCTTGGACTTTCTGACTGCCAAAAAGTGATGCTTGAGCAATGTGGCGCCAGGAATCCTGAAGTCACTTTTGTAGCCTTGGAAAATGCAGCTGCTTTGGGATTTCAGCCCAAGATGGCTGTTATTATCCACTGTGCAGAATGAAGCTTCTGTTGGGAGCTTTTACAAAGGCCATCAGTCTTCCCAAATAGTGGTTGTTTTTATCACCTGACAGTAATGATACTCTCTGGTCCCTTTAATATCTGAATGTGTTCCCAAAGTGAGACCGGGAAACTCATTTAGGGCTTGCCCCCTCCAAGGGAAACAGCTTACAATTTTCTGCCAGGTAGGCCTACCGTTGTGAGAATGGGCACGGCTCACCTAATAAAAACCTTGCTGACAGACACGACCTCCTGGAGGTTTATCTGAGTCGTTTGTTGTGGAGCAGAGCAACATATATCAGGGCTGAAATAGGTGCCAAGCAACAATCCTAATGCACGCGATGTCTGCTGTAATTGATTCGCAGGCAGGACAAATACCCGGTGGAGAGCACAAGGGGCCCTGCCTACTCTCCCAGCTAAAATGTTATAACGCTGTGTGAAATCGTATTGCTGAAGCCGCTGGCTAAAATCCATCTTCTGAGCTGGCTGGCTGTAAAGCTGCATCATCCAAAATATCCCCGTCCCTGCATGCACTGGCTGGAGCACTTGGGCTCCAGTTCAGAAGGAAACATATTAAAAAATGGATCAAAAGTTATGACTCTTGCCAATAATGTGTGTGCAGCATTGCATGTGCATTGGCTTCCATTTTTTGGCCAATTCTGTTTTATTGTTCCTCCAGGTAAATATTGAATGAGGAAAGGCTTTGTCTGGTTGCATTTTTTTGGTCAGTAAATGCTGTGGGTGCCCTGCGGGGAGGCACTGAGTGATGGCACTGAAGCCACTTAAAACTACAGAGAGTTGTGAATTTTAGGGATGGCTAAAGTTGATGGGGATGGCTTGGTGTGGTGGTGTGGTGTAAAGCAGATGGTGGCTCTAGGAACACCCCAAATTCCCCACGCTAGGAAACAGCCTTGAATTTTGTTGATTGTCTGGCGTCTCCTACATACATGTGGGGCCAGCTGTGGTACTGGCTCCCCATTGCTCAGCTGGGGAACTTGGTGGGGGGACGCCCCTGGAGAGGTGTGAAACATCACTGGACACCCCTAAGCAGCCTCCCCAAAGATAGAGGCTGACTGGGGGAGCAGGCAGCAGAGAGAAGCTGCCATCTCCTGTGAGATTCTTAATTTCATCAGCTGCACAGGGCTGCTTCACCACGCATCCCTGCCGGCATGGGATCAGGCGGAATTAGAGATTTGATCCTTGGGAAGGGCTGGGGGAATGTCTTACAGTGTGAAACTGGAGGAACTCAGCTTGTTTAGCTTATTAAAAAGAAGATGAAGAGGTGACTTAATTGTGCTGTGTGAGGTACCTTCATGGGGAGAGAAAGGCAGGTATTAAAAGGCTGTTTAATCTAGAGCAGAAAGGCATCACACCAGCGCACCTGGAAGCTGAAGCCAGACAAATTCAAATTGTGAATCAAACAGACCTTTTAAAAAGCAAATGTTAATAAAGATTAAACTACCCAGGAGAGCCGTGCATTCTCTTGCCTTTGATCTATTTAGATGCAGAAAGGACGCATTTCTGCCCCATACACTTGAGCCAAGCAGGAGTTACTGGGCTTGGTAAGGAGTAATTGAATGCCAGGCCGGCCCTGCATCAAGGAAGGTCAGGTGAGTTGATCTAATGGTCTCTGCTGGCCATCAGTGCTCCCATGCCTGGAGGCTGTGATTTGCATGCCTGTGTTCAGGCAGCTGGCAGGGACATGGCTCTACCAAGAAAAGTCAGTGGAGAAACACAAGGAACGTGGCACTGTGTCAGAAGGGACAAGAAGACAAGTGAAGACTGATGTGTGTGGAAAGTCGAAATATTAGAAAGGAAACGCTTTTAGCCAGAAAAAGGCTTTTTATGAAAAAAACCAGATTATCTCTGGACATTAACAGACATGTAAATTTTTTGTGCTTAGCTACCCCTAATTTTCCTCACAATTCATTAAAAATAAAACCACCCCTCAAGTTTTATGTTGACCAGGAAATCAAGGCATCAATATGAAAGGCTAATTTGGGGAAAGACAAAAGACAAGTAATATCCCAATTTCATGTAAGTAGGGTGCAGTGAAATGATGCCTGAAAACCTCAGAGAGGCCCAGGAGTGGCTCAGGAACCACAGCTCACTTGACAATGCTGGAGTATGTTGTGAACTTATTTTGCTCTTTACTTTTATGAGCCACTCCCCAGGGCTGGCAGTTGAGTATGGCTGCAGAAAGGAGCTGCTGTGGGGCATCCTTCATAATTTTTAATAATACTGGGATTCAGCAGAGCTTATCTCCTACTCAGTGCCCCAAGTCCCTGTCCTGACCCTGGGGACAGCCTGCCCAGAGCAGGATTCTGATATGCAGCACAGAAGTGTAAAGGGATGCACTGGGCCTCAGCTGTTCCCAGGCCGAGCAATGGGCTCCTGCAGCAAAGGATGGAGCAAGGGAGGCTCTTGCTGAGAAGTTGTTGTTCAAGGTGCTTTTCATAATATTTAAAAAATGTGTTTGCTTCCTCTTGCAAATGTTCAAACATCTTTAAACTGTCTGTGGTGCCAAGCTGCTTCTCGCCCAGTTTTAAGAGAAATAAGCTTTCTTTAAGGAAAAGGAGCCACAAAAAGCGCAGCAAGCCCAAAGTTAACAGTAAGCAGACCGAAACTAAATTAACACCAGCAAGATTTCAGCTGCCCCTCCGAAATATTGTGTCTCACGGCAAAGGGTCTGCGAAAAGATGGGAGAACAGATTGCTTTAGCGCATCTTCATGGTTTCTCTGAGGCACAGATGAAGCTCAGGCTGGGTCCCCTTCCCCTTGCCAAGCCTGCAGTGAGGACTCACAGCCCCCAAAAGTGGACATTTGGAGGCACAGGCTCGGCAGTGCCATGAACACCCATGGGTCCAGCACCACAAGGGAATGCGACTCAGGACACTGTAGCCAGAGAGTTTAGAGAAGCATCACCTGCAAAACCAGAGCATGAGCCCAAAAAAGAAGCAGTGAAGAGGAGGCAAGGGACAGGGAAGGAGAGCCTGGCCCTTCTCCACCGCCATAAATTGGAGGCGAGAGAATGGGAGTGTTAGTCATTGGCCATGGTGTCACAGCTCCGTGTGGATTACATTGGCCAGCTTCAGTGATGAAAATAGGCAGCCAGCAGTGAGTTCCTCTTTGTAACAGAAAATAGTCAAAACAGCTTGAAAACTATTCATAATGAGAGCTCTGAGAACAGCCAATGCTACACACACGGAGTGAATACTGTCATTAAGCACTCTTTGGATGACAGTCCCAGCAGTTCATTATCCCCCATCACTGCTTGGGGAGGGCGGTGGAGGAGAGAGAGGGGTGAGCTTTTTTTTAAATAACCCTTTTTTTTTCTTTTTTATAAATTAATCTCCACTGTAAAGCAGAGCACCAAAGGAGCAATATAATGGCAGCATCCTGCCTCGCCAGTGACCTCTGAGGCTGGAGCATGGGGCTCTTGCAAAAACCAGTGCCACCAAAACACAATCCCAGCCTTGATTTTATTTAATCATTTAATTTGCTAATGGATTGTATTTATCCTTTCCTTTTTTTTTTTTCTTTTTTTTTCTTTTTAACATATGGTTTCTGGGTGTATTTTCTTCCTCTGAAAGTGCAAACAGAAGTTTACTTTTAAGACCCTGGCTGACATTTCTGAGTCATATCAGGCAGCGTGTCCAGCAGATGTGAGCTCCAGCCTCACCACCCATTCACCATGAATAATGCAGCAGCTGCCAGGAACCTCCTTCTCCATGTGAGGATGCTCACCTGCAGATTGTGACTTCCTTGTGTGGATGCAGGTAGGTGTCTCAGGCTGTGTCCATGAAGGGGACTGTGGGGCAGGGAGACAGCCAGGAGGAACAGGTCTCCCTGCCCTTGTCCTACAGTGGACAAAATCCTGTAATTCCCTGTGCTTAAGGAAGAGGTGCAGGATGCTGAGCTGGGTATGGACAAAGGGCTGGCAGTGCTGCCCATGTTTGCAGCCAAAGTGTATCTATCTGCCCAGGCTAAATGGGGACATCAACTGGAGGTGTTTCATAATTAGCTCCTCATTTGAAGAAGTGTTTGTTTTCGTCAGGGACAGTGTTACAATGCAGATTGGGTCTCCTAACCAGAGATTTTTAGGATGTGAATATCCCTGTATGTCCAGAGGAGAGCTCTCTGCCCTTGCCTGGTCAGAGGAGCCCAGTACCCTATCACTGCCATCCAAATTCAGCAGGGTATCCCTTAGCATCAGGAGGAACACTTGTTAAAACTTGTGCAAATATTTCCCCAGCCTGCAAAGTCACCTGGGCAGCTGTGATGAGTCACTGTGGCTGTGTGTGGCTCCCTGTACTTCATCACCATTATCTTTCCTTCATCTCCAGTATCTAAGGAAAGCATCATCACTTATTCCCGAGTCAGAATGCTGAATCTCTTCAATTCCAGCAACATTGCTGTGTTCACAACCTTGTCATTATCCTGAGGCTGATAACCTCAGGCAGAGGTGTTAATTTTTTAAGTCATTGAGCAATGTCCTGTTTGTGACACTGGATATCCAGAAATACAAGATACGTCAGCACTTTCCATCCTCCCAAATAACCCACCAAACTTCACCATTTCACCCAGCCTCACTATCCTCCTCAGCCCCTGAAACAGATCTTAATTTAGAGCTGCTCAGCTGCAGGTCCCATTACAGCCCCTTCCTCATATGCTGTGGTCTGGCATCGTTGGATGGCAGGGACTGCAGATCACTATTGGAATGGTTTTATCCCAGAGCAGTACACTGCTTGTTCCCAAGCGTGGCACTGCTCTGTTTTAATGAGCTTTGGACATGCTGACATTGTCAGCAGAGCCCTGGCTGTTTGATGATGGTCACTGGGGATAATTAACCCAGCGTGTGCCCAGAGCCCCGTGCCTGCCTATGGCCCTGGTTGGGGCAGTGCCAACAGCTTGGATGAGCTGTGGCTGAGATGTGAAACTGCCTTAAAGGGACCTACTCTTACACATCTCTTCCTCTTAAATTGAGGCTAACATTGTTTCTAAGCTCAAAGTCTAACTTCTTCCTTTGGAAAAAAACTAAAAAAAGACTATTTTTAAAAAACAGATTTCAAGTGGGACTCTGTGGCTCACTCCATAATGCCTCCAGGCCCAGATTAGGATGCTTCTAGCTGATACCTGTCTACACCTGGCCTCCACAGAGCTGGTGGGGACAAGGGTGGAGCTCCTCATCCCAGGGAAATGGGCTAATGTGCTTTGCACCACCCCTCTCCCTGAATCCCCAAGGCACACAGCTCCACGGGGGTGCCTGGGGAAGGCTTAACTGTGCTGCTGCCTTTGCCTTTGGCCACTTCAGCATGTTTCCTCCGTGTTTGTCCCAGCCCTTTGGAGTGTGCTGCTGTGGCAGCTGAAAGGAACTGCTTGAATTGCACTGAGTATTTGCGTATTTGAAGTTCAGAAAAGCAAGAGTTACTGAGATGGCTTTCCCTTTCTAGGAGGAAAGGCAGAACTGGAACCGGCTTTTTCTTCCTCCTTCTTTCCTCTAAACCAAAAAAGCAGAAGTTTTTAGCTGCTTCAGCAGGTAATCTTTGTCTGTGTGTCAGAAAGAGCCATGGAAAATGATCTTTGCTTCATAAAACTGAGGCAGCACATTTGTCACCCTGCTCGACACAATTGGCCTGCCATGTGTTGGCAGGGAAGTGGCACCTTCCAGGCACTGGGATTTTCTTGCAGTGGCAGCAATGGGCAGTGGTGATGGGACAGCCTGTGGCAGGAAATGGCACAGCTTCCCTGCCTCTCCCCATCCTCATCCCTGTCCAGGCAGGGACAGCTGCAAGGCCTGAGATGTGCTTTTGGCACAGGCTGTTTAGGCAGGGTCACCACCAAGTGGGAAAGCCGCCTCAGCCCTGTGTGGGTGCAAGGGAGGGATGTGGTGAGCACAGGGACGGGTGCCACATCCCTCCCTGACTGTGTGTGTCACCCATAGGGAGCGCCAGGCCTGGTTTTCTATGTGCTTGCAGAATGGCTCCTCGTTCAACAAAATAAATAAATGGATAAATAAGAATTGCCGGGCGAGATGTGGTGGCAGGGTGCCAGCCCCAGCACAGCCAATTCATTTTCAGTTCTCATTAATTTGGACTGACCTTTGCTCACATTTCCACCATGAGCATGTTCAAAACAAGGCAGACATTTAACTCTGTTTTGGGCAATGTTACTCTAATGTGGCTTTTTTTTGCACAACTCTCTCTTTTATGGTAAGCAAATGTACTGCCAACTTTTCTCTTGCTATGTACACCAGCGAAGGGAACCAGATGCTTTGTGTTTTCCTCCGAAATGTATCTGAATGTTGTTTTTTGTTTAGTGTTTCAGAGGGAGGGCTGGCTTACAGACAGCATTTCATAAATCCAGTCCTCACTGCATGCTGTTTTCCAACTTACAGCGGGTCCTGGCTGTGGCTCCTGACTGAATTTGTGGTCTCTCCTCGCACAGTGTGGCAGCAGCCCCTGAGGCGCTGAGGGGCCGATTCCCAGCTGTGCCACTCTCAGTGGGGCATGGCTGCCTCTGGGGGGATCCCCAGTGACGTGCGGTGAAAGGTGTGGGGCTGGGCAGGCTCATCCCACTGACTTCTTGCACAATAGACCGTCTACAGCCTGGCCACAGGCAATGGCTGTGGCTCTTGAGGAAGCTCTGTGATCAGCCTGGAGACACATCCTACGGGAAACAATCTCCATTCAGGAATGCGGTTTACTGCTTGTGGGGAGCAGGATGTGGGAATTTGCCTGGTGAGTGCTGCTCTGCCTCTGGAAATGGAGGGGTTTCACTCCCTCATGCCCGAGGACACTGGGACCATATGAGGCTGCCTGTGCCCACCCCTCTTTGCCAGGGGGCTCAGAGCTGGTGTTCTGCATGGTGGGGGCTGCTCTTCCTCCTGTCCTAAGCTGTTGAAGCCAACCCAAGAAATTCTTGCTGTGCAAGAAAATCATGCAGTCTTGGGCAAGATTGTCAAAAATACCTATGCCACCAGGGCACTTCTGGCCATTTTAAATAATTTCTCTCCTCTACCTCCATCAGTACTTCTGCTGCTATTTTTATAATCACTGTTCTGCTTTCAACTCCTTATCTTCTTTAGCTTTCCCTCTCCTTTTCACACTTCATGCCCTAAAATCTTTTTTCATCACCTTTTTTTTTCCTTTTTTTCTTTCTTTGGGTCTGATTGGGCTTTATTTCTTCTCCTCTGCCAGATTTATGTGAATTGTCAAGTCCAGCAGCCGTTTGTCTCTGCCTGATGACAGACTTGCATCCCACCCCCCTCCGAAATCAGATTCATGGCTGTTCTTTAAGGCCCTTTAATATTTTAATGCCTTGACTATAAATTCCATTTTCTCTAAGCTTCAATCCTTCTGCGGGCCTTCCCGCGGAGGGCCGGCAGCGGCCCCCCCGCTCTCGGCCGTGATTTGCGGTGTGTCACAGGCAGCGTTTGCCATGGCTTTGCTCCACACACAGCAGAGGAGGGCAGGGGAGGGGAGCGTAGCAGGAATTCGCTTTTCCTTAAGCTCAAACGATTCTTCAAACCTTGACAGTTTTTGACTTTTTTTTTTTTTTTTTTTTCTTTCAAGACATGATTTGTTGTGGGCTTGTTGTGCTTTTTATTAAAATGCTCTCGTGGCGTACCTAGAAAGGTTGCCTTTACACAGCCTCAGCTTCCTTCTTTAATAAATGCAGCCTCGGCTTACAGTTTTTCCCTCTGATGTGTCAGCTGGGGGACTCACTCTCCATCTCAAATACACCCAGACTGCTTAAATCATCCTTATTTCTCTCAGAGGGAAGAGAGACTTTTGCTCTCCAAAACTTTTCACACCCTAAGTTAATAAAACTTCTCTGCTGAAAAGGATGGATGTGACACTGTGCTGAGGATTTCATGGCCGAGTGCTGGATTATTGCTGTGGTGTAAAAGGCTCCCCAGCCTTGGTAAGCACATTGAACGTCTTCTTAAAATATGAGGTTGAAATGCATTTGGCAACGGCTGCGTTGCTCAACACAGCCCATCACTGAGGTGTCCTGTGCCTCTGCTGAAGCCACTCTGCTTGGGAGTGAGCTTCCAGGGCTGCGGAGAGAGCTGGGCTGGGAGCCAGGGCAGAGTTACTCTGTATAAACCCGAGAGACCAGGAGGGCAAAAACAGCGCTAGAAATTTTGACAGTTTTTGTGAAGAAGTCAAGTCTTTTATTAAGCATGAGATTGGCAGCTGATCCAAAGAGTGACAAAGCAGCCCTGCACTGTGCCAGGAAGGACCTGATAGGAAATTATCAGCAACATCTGGGACAGCTATTTCCTCTAGGTTTGTAAACATTTAACCAAGGAAATGATAGCAAAGTCTACTGCTGCAAACAGTCCTGAGTCACCAGCATGGGCTGGCTCAGCCTGCAGCCCTCCACCCACTGCAGCAGCACAAGGAAGCAGAGCTGTATTTCTTCCCTTGATTTCTGGCACCCAGGCCAAGGCGGGGGTAGAGCTGCTGAGTGTTTAATTCAGTGCTTTCCATTTCGGATATTAGTGGTACAACTGTGTTATGACACAGGAGCCGAGAGAGGAGTCAGTCCCTCTCAACACATTCAGGATTAGTTATTTTCCCATTAAACTGCTTTAGACACTATAAGTTTGTTGCCTCAAACGGGTCACTGCATGTAACAGGAGTTGATAGGAAAGCCTAGTCCTACCTGATCAGTGTGTGACAACAGGGACCTATTGAATTAAATGCAAATTTTGCTACAGACACATACAGACCAAAACTCAGTGTCACCCTCTGTATTTACACCATAGGGCTCAACTGAGCAGCCACAGTAAGGCTGAAAGGACAAAGCAGGGACACAGCAGCGCTGGCACTGGCTGCAGTCAGATCCCCAGTGCTCAGATCACCAAGAGTCAGCACTTGGGGGTTCACAAACAGCTCTTATGGCTAGGTGGGTTTGTCCATTTGGGGTGTAAAGAGGGAAGATGTGAACTCTTTCATTTCAGTGCAGCTACAGTAAACAGAGCCACCCAGCCTTCACGGGATGGGGCCATCAGGAGCTTCCCAATGGAGAGAATGTGCCTTTATGGGTGCTTGTCATCATGGTTTAGGGGACCTGGCAGTAATGGATGCAAAGGCCAGGTGCTGTAATTGACAGGCTCCCTGTGGTCCCTTCAGGGAGGAGGTGGAGCACCAGCCTCCCTGCCTGCCAAAGTCATTGTCCACAGCAAAGCTGGCACCAGGTTTTGCTCAGTCCTGTTGGATGGCTGCTGATAGTGCCAGGCTCCAGGAAACAGAGGTGTCCTTCAGAGAGAGACAGAAGAGAGTGAGGCAATGGGAGGCTCTACTTGCACCTGCCTGCAATTAATTAATTAAAAATACACTCATTAGCTCAGCCCCATGGCTCCCCTTACTGCCAAGCCCCCAGCTGTCCAGAGAGAAAGTAATTATTTGAAAATATTTCCCATTAAACCCAAAAGAAAAGGAATATTTGAAAGAAGAAGGGGCAAGAGAAACAAGAGAAACGCAAGGGTGTGTACACAATTGCAATCAGGTCTAGAGGATGTGCAAGAGTGGTTGGATCCCCATCTTGGGGCAGCCTGAGAATGGTGAAATAGATTTCATTATCCTGATCAGCCCCTGATTACCCTTGTGCCACATGAAACACCCCCCGTGGCTCCCCACAGTCTGGCTTCTGCTTGCCGTGGGCACCCTTGTGTGCGTGGCAAATGTACCAGGGCACCCCAGGTGCCACCCCATCCTGCCGGCTCCAAAGCAGTCTCATCCAAGTGCACTCCCAGCTTGTGTGGAAAAAAAAAGCACCTGAAGATTTCAATTTCCTGAGGTGGGTGCCTGCCTCCCCTTGGTGCCCAGGCAGCAGCTTCAGCCCAGCTCACAGGCTTTTAAGCTCAGCCAGAGCACACATCTGCCTTGCCTGCTGTGTTTCTATTACCTGCTCTCTGCTCCCTGCGTTAGTGGAGTCTCCTCTTAAACCGCAGTGATTTACAGGCGGTGTTACGGCAGGACAGGTCTGACACTGATTGAGTCGCTTATCTGCCGTCTCTGTCCTGCTCTCTGACAGCCTCTCCCCTGGGTATCAATCTGCACATCAGCTTTTTATTCCTAGGTGAGGGGAGAGCTGTCAAGGTTGCAGCTACACTGTCATCTTCATCTAAGCTGCCAGCCACCCTTCATTGCTTAAAGACCCTCTTTAACACACAGATGGTTTGGGAGGGGGTCACCATGTTGGAGATGGCAGCAAAATTTCATTTGCTCTCAAGGTGCCCAGGGCTTGATGGATTGGCTCTCATTTGTCAGGGTGCCCATAAATAAGCAAGAGTTTCCAAGCTGTAGGTTCAGCCCCACAGCTTCTCCCTTCTGCAGCCCTGCAGTGGCTCCTGGCTGCCTGCTGCAGGGTGCTGGGACCCCTGTGAGACACAAGGCTCCCCTGGGCCTAGGCTGCTACCAGGGTGGTGTGACAGAGCAGAGGGAGCATGGAGAAGACAAGTATGTGGAGCCAGGCTTGGCACTGGGGTTTGCTGGGAGTCCCTGCTGTCTTTGTGACGCCTAAGAACGGGACTGAAGCTGACCTGCATAAGCTCACCCCATCCCAGTCACTGCCCACTTTGGCAGGTTCATAGAAACAGGAGAGGGATACGCTGGGATACCAGCACCTGCACCCTTGTGAGGTGGACACACTGTGACAGGCTGGCCCCCACCAGTGCACTTCAGTTCTAAATGATGTTTTTTCTTAGCTTAAAACTGCACTCATCTCTGGCATCACTGGCGGCACTGGGCTGTGGCACAGGGTGACTGGAAAGGACCCGCACCCCCTTTGGGGTTTTCTCTTAGGTGCTGCTTTTGGGCCAGAGCAGCTTCCAGCTATCCCCAGGAGAGGCTGTGTGTATGCACTGGGTCTATGTTAAAGCCCCATGTCACTTTGGTGCGCCAGGCAGCCTGGGGTAATCCAAAGGGACAGGCAGTGCACAGTAAAGGAGAGCAGCGGGCATGGCCCTGTGTGCCTCCAGTTGTACTTTGTTTTGCTGGGGTTTCTGCTACCCACAGCCCTCTTCAGTTTGGTTTCCTTGTTGCTGCTCTTTCAGGAATAA
This sequence comes from Picathartes gymnocephalus, assembly GCA_013390045.1. Lineage (NCBI taxonomy): Eukaryota > Metazoa > Chordata > Aves > Passeriformes > Picathartidae > Picathartes > Picathartes gymnocephalus. Next base: position 147,949 of record WEKY01008981.1, on the reverse strand, counting down.
AAAAGCCACTGAAACATAATCTCTACCATAATGTTTATTAAATAGTAATTTTAAAAGGTTTTTATACAAATCATATAAACACAGTTTTATTTTTTGTTTTGTTTCGTTTGTTACACCGAAGAATCACAGTAAAAGCTCTTTAAGTCCATAAAGTCCTGGCTCAGCCAGTAAATGGTCAAATACCTTGAACTGCAAACCTTGGAGAATTTCCATTTCTGCATATAATTTCTTAATGGTTTAATTCCCATGCTCACCTCCGGCACCTTCCCACAAAATGAAGTCACCCAGCACTACAGCCCACCTGTTAGCAACATGGCTTGCCATGGGAAGCGCGTGGAGGCAACAGCCCATTTAAGCAAAGGCATTAATGCCGATTTTTTTTTCTTTTCTAAATTTCACAGAGGGAATTGCAATCAGCAAACCTAATCTATTTGCAGAGGAGGATGCAATGAATTGAATGCACTGACGACTTTTCCCCCCTTCCCTGTTGAAGTTACAATCAAACACAGTTTTCCGTTGAACAGTAAAGCACCCGGCGGAGGTAATTGAGGTATTGGCTGTGCAGCATTATCGGCCTGCCTGGCGAGCTCACACATGGGCCCTGCCCCAGCTGCTGGGGTGAGCGGGACACGTGGGCTGGGCGCTTGGCTGGGCCTGTGCCACCTTAGTGCCAAGGTCAGCAGTACGCTCCTGCCCCAGATCAAGAGATACATTAACACGAGTCAGTCCCACGGAAAAAGTCACATACACGATACATACAGAGAATTCACGTGCGTGTGCAAACACACTATTTCTGAATATATGTATATATGAACTCTTCTCTCTGTACGCCTACTAGACACCATAACATCACCTTTTTAATTATATATTTTCACCTATTGTTTGCCTAAGTTGGCTTTTCTACTATATGGTCCTTTTCCATTTATCCTTCCCCTCTCTGGTGATTTGAAGGGGATAAAATCATTGAGCAGCAGCAATCCAGCTTTGAAATGGTCTGGTACATTTCCTCTCACTGCCTCTGTTTCTTTTGTACAGTAAAATAACACCCCTGTGGAATTTGTCTGTGAAAAACGCTAAAAGAAATAAGGTGATTCGAAAAGAGAATCAGAGACACATTTACTGCTGTTTTTGTCGGGTGCACAGTGTGAATTAAAAAAATGAAGGCCTTTGTGTGTGCGCATCTCTGCGTGTGTGTACGAACCATGGATGTTCTGGTGACGCAGCTGCTGTATCTGCTCCCCCAGTACACGTGTGCCTTTCTTACAGTGGAGAAGGGTCTTTTTTCCCTAAAATCTTATTTTTTGAGGGAGCTCTTCATGAAACAGTAGACAAATGTTCCTATTCCCACAGTAGCACAGCTCATGTTCCTATTCCCACAGCTGTGGCACTGCTCATGTGTCCATGCTCTCCAGATGTTGCCTGTGTCCCCAAATAGCTGACTCCTGTATGATGTGTTTTTGGGGCTGGGCAAACTGAGCTTCACAATACAGCACACCCTTGTCGATCGCATTTAGTGAGGAAAATAATGCCATCCCCAATCCAAACTACTTGCCAGGTAAAATGTAAAAATCAGGACATGGCAGGTATTACCAAAGAGCCCCTGGAAAAGCAAACGCAGCGTGACAGAAAGGTTTCTTATTTATATATGTGCAAGCTGATAGAGGTGATCCATCTGTACGGAACTGGAAATCAAGGCATTGGTTTGGGGTTCAGCATTTCAACTCTTTTTCTCCATTCAATTGTTTTCATAACACTCCTCTCCCACAGCACAGTGGTAAGTGGAGAGTACCAGCTGCCACACAATGTAGCCAGACCATTTGAAAGTGGAAGGACCAGGTTTCTGCTGGGCTCTAACCAGCAGACAGTGGTGAAGAAGAGCATTTTGTGTGGAAGGATGACGGCCTCACTTGCTGTTTGCTACAGCACTGATCATCAGCTGGAGGAAAATACTTCTAAGGCACTTGTTGAAAGGAAAAAAACTAAAACACAGCTCATAGATAGAACTTGGGGTTTTTGCTACTGATTAGGAGCAGAGCAGCTTTGCTCCAAAGGGGATGTGGTGGCAGCTGTTTGGTCCAGCAGTGCTGATGGCACCAGCTCACACCCCCCAGCTCCAGGGAGAATGGGAGCACCAGGAAGGTGAGCGGGTACCAGTGGGCACCATGGCCGGCTCTCCAGGGCTGTGGGCATGGCTCCAGCCTCCTTCCCTGTTCATTTTCCCTTCCTGGCACTTTGGAGAGGCCTTGGCACTGTACCTCAAGCCAAACCCCAAGTGAAGACCCCTTCCCAAAGCCATTGCCTAAGCGCCAGCAACCTGACAGGCTCTATCTTTTATTTGCTGCAATTTTCTCATTATAGCAAAAAGAAAAATGGCAGGTTCAAGAAGGGTGGGAGATGCAAATAAAGGCCTTCCTGATGAAGGCCTCAGCTGTTGCAATCAAAGATCTGGATTTAATAAATGGCTCTTATTCACAAATCACTTTAAGGCTCTTCAGCTTCTCTCAAAGAGGTGCTTCTACACATAGGGTATCCCTTCTATTTTCTTTCTTAATGATTTCAGAAAGCACTGTTGTTACTGTTGACAGTAAAGCCGGTATCCCACCTTTCCCCTGCTACCAGAAGAAGGAAAGTTGAAGGTAACAACATGCTTCCATTTTCAGGACTGCAAACTGCAGCTTCCTGTTCTTAGTGTGAAGTGCACAAACCCCTACAATGATATCTGGACGGAGTCTAAAATGGACAGGGGCTCCGTGTGTGTGTGTGTGTTATTTCTGAAGAAATCCCTCAGCCTTCTCAGCAACTCACCAGAGAAAGGAGGTGGGAAATAACAATCAACATCTAGTTTCTCACATCCAAAAGGTAAACCAGGCTCTGTCACCACATTCCAGCCACTCGCATCAGCAGAAAATGAAGATGAACCAACAAATAAGGGGCTCAGTCCCCCCTTGCCTGGCACAGTCTGGTTTGCAGGAAAGCCACTCAGTCCTGGTGGATTGTGACCCAGCCGCAGGACCTGGTGGAAGGAGCAGTGCCTCCCCTCACTCCTACTCCCCTCATTCTCTGTTATGGCATTCAGTTCCCATAGAAAACAGCAAAAAAAGTACCCCTCTGCCAGCCCACCTTACCAGGCACAATGCCAAGGGTGATCCCCAGGCACCCATCAGGCCTCCGAGCAGCACTTCTGGTGGTTCATCTTGACCTTGTGCTTGATGCCATCGTACAGCTCAAAGTTGTAGTTCTCCAGCGTGGTGGAGCTCCGTGAGGACAGCCCGGCGTACGAGCACGTGCAGTAGAGGAGCAGACCAGCACAGATGGCCCCAAGGAGGACACCGAGGGAGCTCATGGCTATAATGGTCACCAGGATGGGGTCCAGAGTGTATAGCCAACTTTTCTCTTTGTCCAGCTTCGGGGTTCCTGGAGAGTTAGTAGAGAACAGTGTGTCGTTCCTATCCGATCCAAAGTAATCTGCAGTGGAACGGGCACTTATTATCCAGGGATCACTTTTTATTCCCCCTCACCTTTAAACATTTCTTACTTGGAGCTGTGATGGTTTTACAAGAGTTAAAGTAGATACATGGGAATATCTCAGCTGGATTCACTAACACAGGTCTAGAAATAATGTGAAGCACCAAACTACCAAGAAAGTTAGGCACGCTGATTCACTTTTAGACATCAGACTATTGACATAGCATGCAAGCATTTTACACCTACCGAAACTCTGGCCCTTCCAGTGCCACTAGGTTCAAAACTATGGAATCAATCTGTCACAGGTCTCAGACTTAACTTTCTTCATTTACAAGTCAAAATGCCATGCAAGCAGCAATTAATGCTTAAAAGATCACTTTCACTTGTCCTAACACAAATACTATATATTGACTTTGCAAGGTTGCTGGCTGTTGAAAAAGGAAAAGAGGAAAAGAAAACCAATGCCTTTGAACATTAAGCCACCACTTCAATGTACGTTCTCAAGCGTGTTCTAGCTCCTAACACCACTAAAGCTGAGGTTTGTGAGTAATCTGACCATCTGATACTGAAACACAAGCTGCCACAGCTGAATTGTCCATGTGGCATTTGGATACCAACCTGCATCATCATTGTCTTCAAAGTCTTGCTCAGAGCTTGGAAAGTCATCCTCCATTCTTGGGAAGTTCACTGGAACAGCAAAATGGGAAGCAGTGTTTGTTAAAAGAGGCCTTCTGGGGGCATCATTGCCACTGGTCACTGGACTGTGAGACCAGCCAGAAGAAAGTAGTAGCTAAACTACTACAAGGCTCTTCCTTGAGGAAGGAGGAGGAACTCTTTTTCTTCTTCACTTGGCCAAAGTCAATGAAGACTCCTGCACACTTGAGAGAACAGGATCTTCACACTACGTCACACTTCATAACCACCAAATGACCAGCTTTTGAGAAGAAAAGAGACTGAGCAAAAAGCAAAGAAACTAGACAACTTGAATAGCACTAAAATATTGTCACTGGTGCCTCCATAATGGCTATAATTCACTATTAACATGCTCATCGGCATTACCCTTACACCTTTGAATAGGATCTTAGTGCCTGTCATTACTTGCCACTAATGCTGGATCCATTTAGCACACACTCTACTATTCATCTTTTCCCATGTGTCTGACTGGATATAGGGCTTCAATGACCCAGTTCCTCTTCAGGTTTCAGATAAATTCACAGTAATTTGAGGAATTTATGTATCTTCATTATATGTTTTAATGCAAAAGCTGCTTGAAATGGAGAGAGAGGCAAATGAGTGTCTATATCTAGGCCCTTATGTTAACATTTCCCTGATCCAAATTCCTTTTAGTGGTGACATTTCTTTCTATTGTTCAGCACAGACCAAGGACTAGTAACCAAATGCACATATTATAATCTGAGCAGAAGTAAGTTATTTTCCTGTGCAGTCTTCCTATCATTTTCTCTGTGCATGGTTACCATGGCTCTTTTCCGCTTTTCCAAAAGAAAATGTCTTTTCATTTCAATCTGCCAAGAGTTTTCAAAGCTGACTGTAACTTGGGGTCCTCAACTGAGAAGGTGTCTCAAAATGATCAGGAATGCAAAAAATCAGGCACTAGAAAGCGACAGAAGTCACACCTTGGAAGTAGTCGCGGTTGGAATCAAGATTACTTTGTCTTGTGCCAAAATGGAAAGAACAGTTTAAAGAGGTTACTTACAAACAACCAAAACTAAAGAGTGTAACTTACACCTAAAAAGCCACATGCAAAGAAATTATGCAAAACCTTATAAAATAATATTTCTGCATATTTGCATGGGTATTTAGACTTGAAAAAGCCTCCTGAACTGTCAAATACATTTCTTTGCTGTCCCAGACAACTGTGTCAGGCAATCCATTGCCTGACATTTCAAGGTTCACTTCCAGAGGGAGTCTCTGCTAAAAGCCATGCTGCCCAGCACCACCTGACCCCTGACTGCAGCGATCCTCTGCTGGTACTAATGATACCTTCCCATTCCTCAGGCAGAATGGTACCTGCACCCAAAGAATTAAGGGATTCCGTTGAATTTTCAAGTGAACCTGGCAACGGGAATACTCAAAGCCCAACACTTGCCCCTCCTGCTGATGAGTTCTGCATCTAGTGAGTCAGGTAGTTAAGCTGACTCAAGGCTGCTGGTACCTTGTCGAAAAAACACAGGTGTACACTGCCTTTTGTAGATCCTCACTTTAGCAGTGTGTTCACATGATTTCTCAACAGTTCTCGAACTGACAGACCCAGATGGCAACATCTTCGGGCTGGGAGAACTGCCTGAGGGCCTCTTGCAAACATTTAGAACCAAACATGTGGAAAAATAACTTGCAAAGCAGTTCACACGTGGAGATGTCTGCACTGCTAGTCACCCATTGGAAGACAAGCAGTGAGGTTTGCCATCCGTGTCACCCACACAACCCTACAGAAACTGTATGTTGCTCAAAGATGAGTAGAGGTCGAAATTAGATGACAGTCTGCCCAAGGAGCCCATGTGTGGAGAAAGGCTGTTATAGAAGTCATTTGACATTCCATATTGTAGCTGCTCTAAATTTTGTGTGAGAGCAAGCTAGCAATTTGATCCTTTTGTAATTTCCCCGGGTAACCTTGAGGGAAAAGCCAGAAATAAGAAAGTATTGGTTAATCAACAGTTTCAAAAGAATACCAGTTCTTCCAGCCTGAAAGGAAGGAGCACTGGGAAAACTTGAAAAGAGAGAACATTTATACAAAAAGCCCAGCCCAGAATCTGTTTACTCTTCTAGTGTTTTGCTCAATTCCCCATGCTAATACAACTCTTAAGTCCTGCTTAAAGGATATCTTCCTTGCCCATTTTCCTTCCTCCTCAGGCCCTCATTCTTCTGTTCCCCACATGCCATTTCATTGTTATTTGATTGTATGTTATCATGCAGGGCTCTATACCCTCTGGAAAGCTTTAGAAAAATATAATTCAACACTTCTTTTTCCATACTGGGGTTTCTTGAGTCATTAACTGAATCAGCTCAGGCTGTGTGGGTGTCTGTGGGAATTGAAGCTGGTGGTCTCGGTTCAGTTCCTAGTGAAGATGGTTTAGAATCTAGCCTGTCACAGAATCTAGCCTGCTGTTTGTCATTAATTAGGCTCCTTTGGGACAGGTCTCAGCAATGCTGTCACAAGTGGAGCAGGCCACTCCCTTAGAAAGTGATTCCCAGAAAAGCCCTGCAAGCTGGTGGGCAGAATGGAAGCAACATGCATCACTCTGTGTTGTGGAGAGCTGCTTCCTTAAAGGGCAGATTTCAGGAACAATTTACCTTGCATTTTAAGAGGAAAAAAAATATTCTGGAGAAACATAGTCAAGAAAGTTAGGGGGAAAATGTAATTAAATATGAGGAATGATTTCTCCTGAGTGAAAGGCCATTTTTAAAGCCCGTGTGCCAAATGATGGCTGCAAGCACCTAGCCAGTCATGGCCAAAATATGATATTAGCAATGATGTTGGAAACAGCCGGATGCCAAGAAAGGCTGATATCTGTTGGATCTGAGAGCACTCCCAGCTAAAAGGCTAATTTATGGGACTTGAAAGAAGAAAGATAAAATTCTAATCAAAGACAAGGGCTGATTTAAGTACCATGTTTCTATGAACTCACATGGAGGGAGAGGAGGAGAGAATTAGTACTTGCAAAGATTAAAGAGTTTCAGTGTACCTCTGTTTTAAAATAGTAGCAGGTGTGGGAGGGATTGTGCCAGGGTGGACGAGGGAGGCACAAGAGCAGACAAGGTTCTCTGGTGTCCCATAGACATACATACACATGCCTCTTGCAGGAAAGCTCTCCAAACCTGCCCAAGGCAGCTCACCTCTCCAAAGCTGAGCTCAGCACGTCTTACGGCCTGGCCTGTACTTCCCACCACCACCGGTGCTCGATGCCAGCCCTCCTGCACAGGCTTGCCAGCAGCACCACCACCTCTGGCAGAGACCTCTGCAACGAGCCAAGAGCTATTGCTTTGGAGAGAATACCCAGCCCTGATTGCTGGAATCTGGACACATTCTTCCAAGGCAAATGACAACTGTCAGGAAAAAAACTGCTGTTTCTTTCTAGCCTGACTTTGTCTGGTTTAAGTCCAGGCACTGGGTGCTGCCTCCTGCCAGGTCGCTGGGGAGAGCTCTATCACCCTGGGGCAGAGCTCTATCACATGGCATCTCTCTCTACACACAGGCATTTGCAGATTATCTGTGGTGCCTCTTGGAGTCTTTCTGGATGAACAAAATGAGCCTCTCAGCAGGAGGTGCCTTTCCCAAATAATATATCAAACTTGCAGCAATTTCCAGATCTTATTATTGCCTGCCTGGAGCCGCTCTGGCACAGGATAGCCTGGCCTGGAGAGCACCCAGGATGCACTCCCACCACCCCTGTGTTCCTGCTCCCCACTTTCCACAGGGGTCTACGGGCTAGGGGGCTGAAAGCGATGCACCAGCTGATGGTGGTTTGTGAGCTCTGCTCCCTACAGTCTCTCATTCCCAGTAACATCTATGGCTGTGCCTGCTGGGACAAAAAAGCAGAGTGTGTAGGAGGAAGAAAAACAAATTGCTGGTTTTGGGGAAATAAGCAACACGTGGTTGTTTCCCCACTGTGGAAAGGACTTCAGGGCAGCCAGCTACATGCTCAACCCTCTCTCCTGCTGCTACAACATCCCTCTTGGCTAGTGCTATCCTGCCCAGCAAAGGGAGCGTAGGAGGTACACTGCTGCTCTGCTGCCAAACAAGTGCCCATGAGGGTCTGAAACATTTAAGGCAGCCAAAGCCAGGAAAACGGGGTCAGAAATTGCCATTTCCCAGCCTTGGCAGAGAGAGACAGAGCTCCGGCTCCGCTCTCATCCTTGCTTTTCTCTCTTTGCTCATTCCCAGTCCTTTCCTCTCCACAGCAATAGTGTGACTCCAACACACATCATTTTGTTTTGACACAGCAGAGCAGCCGCCGTGGCCTCGCCTTGACACCACTCTGCTTGGCGGCGGCGCAGAGCTGCTCCTCTGGCTGGGAGCCCCGGGGGCTGGGGGTGACACCTCCCACCCTCAGCAAATGGAGAAACACTTCTCAAAGCAGCAGCACAGGCTCCAGGCAGAAACACTCCCTCTGAATCCCCCATTGCTCTATTTCCAGCTGAAAATCCACCTCACTTCTCTCTTTCCCACTCCACCAGAAACACAGGACTACTTTAGTTTACAGAAGGGATAAATCCCTGCCAAATTTCAAATTAAAACAGTGCTTTGGCTACAGTTGAGCATTAAAGAAAGCAAACAAGCTGCCACTCCTTGGCCCAGCCTCCCTCCGCAGTGCAGGAACCACTGGACCTTATTCTCAGATTGCCTTGGGGCAGCCCTGGTGGTGGCCAATGGACCACACCTCAAACCACCACAGAACCATTGTCAAACTGGGGGCACGGACGAGCCTCTTGCACTCCTTGAGCTTCCTGTATGAAGTTAAGGTGGGAAAGTATGGCTGGGCTGGTGAAGACCCTCCACCAAAAACACTTGGAGGCATGGAGCCAGGCTGGGTGCTTGGTGTGGAGGTGGCCATGAGCAGGCAGCTATTTCTAGCCCTGCTGCTGCCCTCCAACACGTGGCACCCGGTCCTGCTACATGCATGGCAGATGGCTAAGGCGGCTGCCCAAAATGAGTACCCTGCCAAACCCTCCCTGCAGCAGACACATCCCCTGTTGCAGCCTGACCCCTTCTCCAGCGTCCCCTGTTTTTGCACCTCTCTTCAGCAGTGGCACCAGACCAGGTAAACTGGTGGTGGCATGTGTGTGTACAGCATGATTGCGGCATTGCACAGTGTAATCCTCTCCCTCTCCCTCTGTCTTAGCTCTGGACAACCTGGGTAAGGAGATGACACACAGGTTCTGTGCTCTGTGCTGAGCTCACCCACCCCAAACCGAGCAGCTCCTCGGCACAAGGACGGCACTGTCCCTCCCTGCCACGCAAGGACGCGGAGCTGAGGGAGAAGCTGGCAGCTCTGTGGCATCCTGGTATGTTTATCACCCTCCTCGTTGTTGCTGTTTGTTTTTACAGTGCAGTGGCTAACGACACGATTCCTCAAACTGGCAGTCACGCCTGCAGTCTCTGCTAAGAGCTGCCAAAGCCACTGATGGAGGAGCTGTGGCAGAAAGCCAAGTGGCTGTCCAAGCTCGCCTCGGGGCCTCGCCTGCTGTCTGCACGCCTCATTCTGCCGCCCTGACATGGGCTAAGTGGGGGCTGGCCCTGCTAAAGTCAGTAGATTTCCACAGGGTTTCTAGAGGGGCAAAAATCCAAACATAGCCCCACACACAGCCTGGTTTGTACCTTGTTCCCTTGCAGGCAGCAGCAGAGGCATTTCAGCCAGGTCAGGGAAAGCCAGCCTCGCCCCCACAGCCCGGGGGGTGCAGCTCTGCGGTCCCTGTGCCAAGTGTCATCCTGCAGGTGCCTGCCCTGGCAGGAGGCTCACCCACCTGTGGGCCAGCCCCTCGGCTGGTGAATGAGCTCTGCAGCCTGCTCCTGCCCGATCAGCCATCTCAGGCATGCTGACATTGCCAAGACACTGCACAGCCCTTCCCACACCGCCCTTTGCTTTGCCAGGTCATCACTCCCTCTCTCACATCCCCATAGGCACTGGCTTTGCCCCAGTGGTTACAGAGAGTGCCCATGGACCCCCTTCTGCTCCTTCAACACAACACCAACTGTAGAGATAAGATAAAAAGATTGACACCATCACACTACATATCACCAGGGAGCTACACCCGAAGCCTCTCAGTGACACACAGGACACGTCAGGCTTCCACCCCTAACGCTGTTCCCTGAAAAATAGAGCCCCCACTGCTCCCCCCAAAAGTTTGCCTTTTTTTTTTTTTTTTAAGTAGACACTTAAATGCCTGAAGTTACTGGCAGAAGAGTTTGCATCAAAATCACACTAAGCTGTATTTATTTCCTTAAACAAAGCATGATAATTTTAGCGGCTTTCTTCCCTAGGATGTGCTGCAGCCTGAGCAGCACCCAACTCTCCGGCCAATCTGTCTGTGGTGCACGTACAGAATAATTAATCCTGAATGATTCCTCCCTTTTCGTCTGTTTACTTAACAGAATTTTTTTCTTCCTTGTTGGGAAGCCATCAGTCTCTCCCTCCCTGTTTTTCACATGTGCATATTTGTTTTGAATTTTGCTTGAACAGTCGCTGAAGTGTACAAAATGGAAATTACAAGTGTAATTTGCTTTGCTGTACAATTAGAGAGAAAAAAAAGCCCTCTCCCAAAAAAGCAGCATGGGTCCTCAGCTTTGCTTGTGTTTGAATATCCAATGCGAGGGATCACATCTGAATTATTTTTTTGTTGATGGCCTGAATTCCTAGTAAAGTCAGGAAGTTTCATTGCAAAGCTGAGCTTTATGCCAGGGTAAAGAATATAAGAGAAGGAAAATAAATGAAGGAGGGAAGCTGCTGAAACTGGCAGCAAAACATATTTCACATGAAATGTGATGCTGCTGACTCTGCTGAAAGGATGAAAGGTGCACCTAGAGAAGATGGGAAGCAGAAGTGCTGCAGCAGAGGTCCCTGTACCAAGTTGGGAGGACTCAGGTGGAGGGAAAGGAGGGGACATACACCTGTCCAAACACTCGGTGCTGTGGCAGCCAGGCTACCCCCGCGCAGGTCCCCTGCACAGTCTGACATGCAGAGACAAGGATTGCACAGAAGAGGAAAGCACTGCTGTTTCCATTATTAATTTTAGTACTGGCTTACCCATTTTTTGCTGAGCTCAGGGACAGAGTGTGCGGCTCAGCTGAGCTGGCACCGAGGCTGGCCCCAGGGGCCCTGGAAAGTCAGATGTCCTGTCTCCAGGGGCCCCAGCTGGAGAGATTCTGCATAATCACACCGAGCAATTTAGCACTTAAGTAACGCTGGTGAAATCCCCAAACAATCCCAAGAGTCAGTCCAGCCTCCCAAAACTCCCACAAGGACTGGTACAAATGTAATGGATCTAAAAGCTGCTATTAATGGCCCAATCCTGAGTGCAGCGAGGCAGGGTGCATACAGCAGCTGCACTGCTGGGAGCTGGGTCTACACGCAGCAGGAACTGGAGCTTCACTCAGTTAAAAGGATGCTGAGGCTCCAAAGAGTTTTGAAACTTGCTTCAACCAACAGCATTCTCATCAGCAAAGAAAGAAGAAGAAAGAAAAACCCCAGATATTTGTATAAAAATATCATCATTTTATTACATTCCACACAATACATCCTCAAAGAATTTCAAATTTCCACAAGATACTTTTCACACACAGGCAACTGGGCAATGCTGGGGATGTCAGGGCTCAAGGAGCAGGGGACAACTGGGAGTAAAAATCTCGAAGTGACCTTCTGTTTTGTCTTTGGTGATTTTGGTTAGAAAGACAGGGTGCCACATTCTCCTCTCTGACACACGAATGCACACTTGCTAAGTCTATGGGGGGTGAACCTGGTCAAAGTGAGATCGTCTGGACTAGGAGACTAAACTGACTTTGGAAATGTGACAATATCATCTGCTGACATGGCTTGGGCTGACCTGAAAATGCAGCGAGTGCATGCCAGTATTTCACATCTGTTTGAATTTGCAGCTGACTGAGGGGGATGGGATTCCACATCCCAAACCAGATGCACTGCAACACCAGTGCTGTGTGATGAGGAGGCTCACGGAGGAAGCACCATGGCCCTGGAAGCCCCTCTCCAGGGACCTTTCAATGACACTGCCTTCCAAGTGGCAGGAGCTCCCCGGGTCCGTTCTGGCCCTATGGGACAGGCATGTGCCTGCTGCTCTCAAAAACCTCGTGGGGGCCAGGCAGGGTGCAGTGGAGCCCCGAGCATCCACCACGCCTAATGTACTCACCACAGCACAACACCCTGGGCTTTTCTGCACTCCCTGCTTGTCTTAGACACTTGCTGCTGCAGCTGAGAGGATCCCACTGAAATCTGCTGTGAAAACAGCATGAGGAGCTGAAACTGGCTGCATGAATTAAGGCAAGGAGGGGGATAGAGTGACATCCCCATATCCCCTGGGGATAGGGCTATGCTGCAACAGGGGCTAATACCACTTCAGCACAGTTTGTATTTCTATTTTTTTTTCTCAGGCCAAAAGGCAGCTCAAAACTGCAGGGAAGTTAACAGAGCTGCTCATCTTGATTCATTTTATGCAATATTAATGGGCAAAGGAAGGGTGGGCACTAGCAAGTTTACAAAGAGGGAGGGAATCTGATCACTCATCACAGATGGACACAAACGAGATGGAGAACCTTGCTCACTGGAGGTACTTTTTTTGCCTGCAAACAGATTAACAATTCAAACCACTTTTGCATGTCATCATTCAGTAATTTATATAAGGCATTTCCACTACAATATGCTGGGCCATTCAACAGCCGGAGGCGTGTGGAGGCTCCTCCTCGCCTCCCCAGTTAAAGCAGCAACAATAGCTGGGCCCCCCAGGCGTACTGGCTGGGCTTGGCTTGCTAGGTGTTACTGGCGCTCTAAGAAGCAGAACATTAGCAAACGCAAAACTGACATTCTAAAAAGTCAACGGGCAGTTTTTGTGATTCAGCAGCTATGGACTGGGCAGAAGGAAAAAAAACCCAAAGCCAGAAAGGGGAACTATACTTGTCCCTTGAACATTTCTAGCAGAAAGACAAGGAGGAGCCCTCTCCCCCTCCCCTGTGTAAAAGCAAAATCATCAGCACCCAGAGCGAGGATACTTATTAAATAAATAAACCTTCAATTCTCAAGAAACTACAGTATTTAGCATCCACTAAGACCTGCTGAAGTCTACGTGTTACCCTAAGGCTGGCTTTAACAGATACAAACAAAACATTCATTATGAGCTCTCTGATATAAGGCAACTTTAAATAGATTCATTTGCAGGTGGGGGAAGAGGAGGACTTCCCCTCCCTCTTCCAAACAATGGCTGTGTTATCATGTTGGCTGCAGAAAGAATAAAATGGAGAGATCTTACTTTTTGAACGCCTATGGACCTCTCTGGATTCTTCTAGTCATCTGAGGTGGACATTCCTACTGTCCAGCCTGGCCTCTTCTCAATTTGCACCCAAGACATTAACACTATCAAACAAGAAACCCAGCCAAAGCTAGATAAGGCAACAAAAAAGCATTGCTCTCTTCCCCAAGTAAACAAATCAGGGCATTCACCATAAACATGTCCCAGACCTTCCAGAGAAGAGGTGGGAAGGGGGGAAAATTAACAGCAACAACAAAAACAAAAATAAAAACATTCCCTGTGCAAGTAGACGCAACAACAAGCAAATTAAAAAGGGTTGTTTCTAAATATACATTCAGTCAGTCAGACACACACACTCCCACGCACGCTCGCACACGCAGATTTTGCACACATGCACACGAGCCTCACACACAAGCTTCCAGGCTCACCATCAGGTTCCCTTGCAGGTTGCCTACTGGGAGGAGAAAAAAACCCAAAAACCCAAAGAAGCTGACCAACAACAAAAAAAATACTCCCCAAACAAACACAACAAAACAAAATAAACCCCCACCCTACACCCCAAGTATCCTTGAAAAGTAATAGAAAGGGAGCGTTCACTTCTGAAGTGAAGGGGCGATGTGTCTCTTCTGGCGATCCAAGATGCAGCATTAGTTTAGGGTTTGTAAAAGATTCGGGGAGGGCTGGGGGATGGAGAAGGGGTGGAGATATCTAAGAGTTCACACGTATGCTAGGTAAGGAAAAAAGTGCAAAACTGAGGCATTGTTTTTGAAGTCTTAGTTTCTGTCTGTCTGTCTGTTTTGTGTTTTGTTTGCTTTCTTGTTCCTGTTCGGCTCTCAGCAGCGCGAGCTGGGGTCTTGCTCTAGTTTTATAGTTAGGGTGGGCTCCACGGCCAATGGGGCCCCGTTGGCATAGTGGGAGGTTTTGTAGGTGATGGAGTGATCACTCTTCTTGGCCGCATAGCGGAACCGGTGGTAGTGGAGCACAAGGGCCAGCGCGACGGAGACCAGCACCACAACAGCACCTCCGGCGGCAATAACGTAATACCAGTAGGCTGGGATGGGCTGCACTGACACCGTGTCCACTGTGGGCTCGGTCCCTGGCAGGAGGGTTGCCCCTGGGGAGGAGACACAGAACAGGGTTGCTAGGTGGGAGGCATGCAGACGCACAAAAAGAAACACACATGCTTTCAAGAGTACAGCACGGAGCAACACGAGGTCCCACAGCCGCCTCCAGATACAGAGTGTGCTCCTAGGGGAGGGCACAGCCTGGCATTTGCTGAGCCCGCATATTCAAGGGCCTTTCTCTTCCCTTTTAATTAATCAGGCTGCCTGGATCGCAATACAAATTCCATATGCACTATTATTACTGTTATTTCTGGCATCAATGAGTGTTTTTTTCCCTTCTTTATTTTGGCCATCTCCAGATCAGCCACCTGGTTTTGTCTCCACATGGCAGATGTTGTCAAGCAATGACAAAACACATCACGTTCCTGATTGGAAGAAAAGCGTAATCTCAGATGGCCGAGGAAGTTACCACAGGAGACTGGGAAAGAGATTACAGGGAGAAGCATTTGTCATTTTTACTGAAAAGACAGAGAAGTTCTCTGCCTGAAAGTGCTCTGCACACAGGTCTAGTCTCACTAGGTGCCCCATTCACAGACCTACAAAGAGATCCTTCCTATTTCTTAAAGTAAGAATGGATGGTTATAATTATTTACAGGGCATGGGCTGCAAATTTCAACCCAATATTCAGATAAGAAACTCATGCTCTCTGCAGCTTAAGCAAGCCAGACCTGTGAATTCATGCTGATAAAAGCAACGCACCTGGGGAGGGCTGGAAAAGCACGTGCCTCCCTTGAACTCACGGGCAGGCAGTGCCCAGACTCAGCCCCGCAATGGTCAGGCCTTCCTACTCTTGCAGCTGTGGCGTGTTGCAGGGCACGGCTGCTGGGCTGCTGTCCCCGGGCAGGTCACGCCGGGACAGCCCCGCACACGTGTGCTGCTCAGGCGGGCCCGCAGAGCCGGCGCTCACCCGCGCCTCCAGCAGCGCCGGGGTCTGCGCACGCCCACGGCGGGACCGCGCTGCGCCACCGCTCCTGCACGCGCTGCTCTCACCTCCCCAGCAACACTCGTGAGGGAGAGCTGTAAATAACTAGGGAGGGATGTATTTTTGCACCACGTTTATTTACTGGTTACTTCAAGGGGGCTGGAGTCCCCCGGGAAACTCTCCGGAGGGTTTGCTTTGCTGCTGGACACATTGACCCCCCTAGTGTGCTCACCCTCTCCTCCTGCCCCTGGCTGGCTAGTGGGGGGCAGCCCCTTGACTTGGTACTGGCACGCAGAACTTTGGGGGCTCCTGGGTTTGGGTCAGCACATCCTTGAGCTCTGTGCTAACCAAACTCCAGCTTGGTTTCCTGAGCAGACCTGGAGGACGCCAAGGGGAAAATACAAAACATTGCAGGATGCACTCAGCTTTGCCAGCAGCAGGGGCCTCTGCCCTCCCCTCCAAACACTGCCTAACAGCAGTAACTGGCTGGAAATTTGGGATGTTCATGGGTTTGCTACTAGTGGCACAGGAAATGAGGCAAAATGGTGGTTCCTCTGCCACTCACAAGGCTTTTCTCCCCTCCCCATTCCCCAAAACTTGGGCACAGGGACTAAAACCAAGAATGAACACCGCACACAGATGAATAGCTACAACAAAAAACCACCTCAAAAGCTAGAAAAAACCCACACAAGCAAGGCAAATCCTGTTTTTACAGAGCAGGAGGCTGGGAACCACCCACATATTTGTCATTGTAGGCAAGAAATTCGCATGTCTCAGGAGAAGCCTAACTGCCAGATATGCCGCTCTCCACCTGTCTCACCCCAGCTGCCCCTCACCATCAGGAGTGGGAGTGTCCCTGTCCCTCCTGTCCCTCAACAGTGCCTGCAGAAGGGGGATACAGGCTGGGCTGTGTGTTGAGGATAGCAGGCAGCCCTCTGACCTCCTTCCCTACCTCCACTGGGCATGCTGGTGTGGGGGAATGAAAGCAGCACATCCCTGCACCTCCCTGAGCAGCTGCTGCCCCTCACCCGCCTGCATGGGGGTGGCAGCGTGGGACATCCCATGGGGACTGCCACCAGCTCCCTGTGAGGCTGAGCATGTTCAATGCTGCC
Organism: Picathartes gymnocephalus; assembly: GCA_013390045.1. Lineage (NCBI taxonomy): Eukaryota > Metazoa > Chordata > Aves > Passeriformes > Picathartidae > Picathartes > Picathartes gymnocephalus. Next base: position 131,336 of record WEKY01008981.1, on the reverse strand, counting down.
TTGAGCCTCACTGATAACCCCACATTGTCTCCCTCCACAGATCCAGCTGGCCAAGCTTGCCCAGATCCGAATGTGACCCACCACCATCCCCAATGGATCAGCAACACCTCTCCTGTGCCTGACAGCATGGGCTGACCCCCGGGGAGATGGTGGGGCTGCTCGCTGTGTAGAGGCCACCTGTGTTTACACTTGGTGACAGTCTCTGCTTACATAGCACCTTGTTCCAGCAAGAGACTTACAGACAAACAGCCCCTCACACCACTGATACGCACCAGGTCCCTTGCTGGAAACTGGGATGGGGAGAGGGGCAGGTGTCAGGGGTGACAACAGTTCCTGAGTCTCAAGAGAGTGGGAGGAGGGATTCCTCCTGATGGCTGTACATTGCCCAGTGGAAGGCTGAGAGTACAAAGGGTGGGTCTGGCCAGAGAGGAGCACGTGCCATAGTGCCCAGCCTGCAGCCCTTGCCCCTTCCCTGTGCACCTCTGCCCTGGGCCTGTCTGGCGATGGAGGGAAGCAGTGTGATGTACTGCAGATGATCCTGCTTGTGGGAAGGATCCCTGGGGGAACACAAGCCGGCTGTAGCTTCAGGACAGCCCTTGCTTGGCCCTGACCCACTCCAGATATCCCAGCCAGAGCTGCAAGCATGAGGGGTGGTGCAGAGCCCTTCCTCAGCCGCGTTTCCACACCTCATGGCCCTGCTGAGGAGATAGCAGAAGTCTGGAGAGTTCATTTAGCAACTGAAGTCATTAAGGAATCACACTCAGTTGTCTCTAAGCCCTAACGAAGCCAATTCCCAACATTAATGATTGTTCTTCCTTACACTGCCAGCCACTAAGTATAGCTGCCCATCCCCTCAGCACACAGAGCTGATGTTATCTGCTCTGTTTTTACTGGCTCTGCTGCTCTCTGGAAGTTTTCTGTTATATTGGTGGAAAAGTTCACTGTTCAGAGAGATGGAAAAAAAAAATCCATCTTCGTAACTTAATAATTTTTCCACTCCCCTTTGCCTTCCGCCACACACACACTTGCCGCCCTTCCTCATTTATTCACTAGTGCTCTTGTCTTAATAAAGAACTGCCTCCTGCTGTTGCTGTCAAGTTCGTGGCTGCTGTGTTTATGGCACAGCTTGGAACACCAGTCAGTGAAAACCTGATTTAATTCCTACAGGGCGGATATTTTATGTGGTTGTACTGCTGGTGCTCACACCTCCAACCTGGCCAGGTACTGTCCCATTCTCTTTTCAAAAGGGAAGACTCTATAGGGACTAGTTTTGGAGTTCTGCAGTGAGAATCAAAACCCAAAGAAGGAAAACCAATAGTTACCTGGGAAAAATAAAGGAGAAAGCCCTTTCCAGAAAGCTGCCTAGAGGGCTGCCTGCCTTGCTCTGTCACTGCCATGTCACAGGTCATATTCCTCTCTGAAATCACTGACATTAACTGCTGTGGACAAGCAACACAGCTGGACTTTTCATAGATGAAACAGATGAAAGCAAGCATTACACTCATCTCATCTGAATGCCACAAAACCAGTGCCAGTCTCAACCCCATAACTGCTACCTGTCATTTCTCCAGGGAGATATCTGTATCTTGATTTCAGGATACCCATAGGGAGACAATCCACCAGTGCTAAAGGCAAATTCTCCCCATGGTTTTTCTCCACATTCTTTGGAATATATCTCTTATTTTAGCCTGGTATTTATCTAATTCCTTGCTTCCAGACACTTGTTATACCCTTTCTTTAAGGGTGGAATGCATCAATGCTCAAATGCAGTACAGTTGAAGCACACATTCCTGGTCCTGTAAGATCCCAACCCACTAGGTGAAACATTTTCCACCTACACAATTCTCTTCTTATTATTTGCCTTGTGATCCTGGAGCCTGTAAAGTGCATATTTTCAGCTTTGCTCCCAAGCCAGGAGAGGAAGGATTTGCTATTATTTTTAATGGCATCTGACTTTTTCAGCTCATCATGTAATTGCAGGAGTGGGGGCTGTAGAACATCTCAGTAATTTGTACATAGTTTTTTCTCTGCAGCTTTATTTTTTTTCTGTAGCCAGAGACTTCTTCCCCTCATTTTACCCTCTCCTTCTGTTGGGCATGTCTATCTCTCCCTCATTTTAATTATTATCATGTAATTGCCTCCAGTGTTCATCTTCACTTCTTCATCTTTTCCCTCTGCACTTTGCTCTTTCCCAGGTCACTCCATTCCTCTGTGCCATTTATTCCTGCCTGTCATCCAGGGAAAACTTTTCAACCTTTTGCTGCAACTGCGATTGCTCCCCTGTTATGACCCATGCTAGCATGTCCTTGAGGGAACCAGGAGTGGGCAGGAGCCACTGGAACAAGCTGGCAAGTTCCAGAGCGAAGGGGAGGTGTGTCTGGAATGGCACCTGCCCGTTGTCCTCAGGGACCTCACTTGCTCCCTGAGCCAGTGTGCCCTGGGGAATACAGTGGGGAAGTGGAGGCACTCAGGCAGCAGGGCAGGGGGTGAAGGGGAAGACAAACAATACAAATTAGCAGGACTTTAGGACAGACCTTAGAATAGAATGTGAGGACCCAGAGAGAGGTTCAAACTGTTACAAGTCCCAAAAGACAAGGATGGTGTTTGCAAAATAGATACCAGACCAAGCCTAGGAGAATGTAGAGCAATGGTGGAAGTCATGAAGGGTTGTGAGGCTTTAACTATCAGCTGAGAATATTGCAGCAGCTTTTCAGTAACACCACAAGCCTGAGTATCAGCTAAATAAGCAGCCTATAAACAAGCAGAACTAAATTCCTAGTTGTTACAGTATGGGTGTGACTGTAAAACATGGTGTCAGACCCTGCACTTGTCCCTCACGTTGGTAACACTCCACAGCCTGAGCCCCCAGGGACAGAGTTGCACATGTGACTTCAATCTCTTTGCCCTCTTTGCCTTCACTGCCACAGCTACCAATGCACACACTCAGGAGAGTCAGCTTTGCCCACACAGAAATGCAGCTGCTTCTAGGGTAGAGTCCAGCCTTATCTTACATTTCACCAGCACAGTAGGGGATGGAAAGAGGACAGGCATCATGTCCCAGTGAAAGCAAAGGACATGTTGACTGAATTGACAAAACAACTTTCAAAATTAAGGAGAACTCCAAGTTTGCTCTTCATCACAACACAACCCCCAGACACATTCCTCAAGAGGCAGGCAGGAAAACAAAACCAAAGTCAAAAAACAGGTAAACCCCTCAGATTAAACTGATACCTGCAAAAGTAGATAGTTTTTCCCACCCCAGAGCAAGACAAACAGCATCCACACCGAAAAGAGAGAGGCAGTTTTTTGGAGTTCCTCACCTTTTCTTCTACCCTGAAGGTTTGATTAGAGAAATGCTTTCTATTCTTTTCTAGAAATGGTTTCTATTCTCCAGGCTAGTATTAAGCTGTTAAATGCATAATTTTCACCTTGTTTTGCTTTTATTGACTGGCACCTTCAGAGCTCCTCATGGCAGTTTGCTCTCTCACTTCTACCTCCCAGCTCCCTTCCCCTCCCAAGCAGACTGCCGGAGCACCTATGAACTAGAGAACCACCTTCCCTCATGATAATGTGAATTACTGCCGCCAGATTTCACTTTTAATTGGCTACCGGTTTTTTCCATTTAAGTTGGCTCCTGAAGAGCAGCTAAGCCCAAAATGGGAAGGCTGAGGAGTAGAGTAGTTTTCAACTAAGTGCTTCTCATGATGGCAGGTTTCCTAACACTATTAAGTCCCAAGACAGGGTACTTGCCTGCTTGCCTGTTCCTTGTCACCTAGCAGAACTCAGGGGATGCCATCTTGGGCTGCTATGGTGGGGGAGGTTTAGTACACACTTGCCATTTCAGTGCTCAGAACATTTGCTGTTTGTATAAGCACACACATTGCTTTCCTTCGATTAAAAGCCCATGCTAGCAGAACAAAACCACCGAGAGAAGTCCAGTTTTACCTGGAAAGTAGGAGTTCTCACCTGGGAAAGCTGTGATAGGTTCTGCAGAGGAAAAACAAAAGCTCATATTAGAGAGGGGAGTATTACACACCAAGCCCCCAGTTCACATCCCCGGTGATTTGCAGTGGCCAAGTGGAGCTGGCGTGTGGCTGTGCCCCACAGGAGCCACTTGCTGGGAACAGCACGGGGAGCCAGCCAACCTCAGCCAGGACTGGGAGAAACCCGGCCCCAGCTGGGACCAAACAGACACAAAACACTCGATTCAAACACACTTCAGAGAAAAATGTGTCTGTGGTTGAGGGTCATTTGGATTCAGCCTGGCTGGCTTGAGTCATCCAATGACAAAGCCTCACCTGGCCCAGAGATAAAACCCTGAAACCCCCTAAATTTCCAAAAGTGGTTTTGGTTTCTGGCTCAGCTCTGGCACTGTTACTCACACAGGAACTCTGTTAATTCTGGGCAGTGATGCCCTGCTCCTCTCCATCTCACAGTGACAAGAAACAAAGGCAAGTGATATTTTTCCTTCTTTCAAGATACTTTGAAAATGTAATCTATTACAAATTACTCGATCTGAAAAGCAATAATCAGTACTTACTACTGATTACTTTCTTGCAGAAGTAATAGACTTCTGATTATTTTTAGATTACTTCTGCATTATGCCTGTGAGTCACAGAAGCAGACTCTGGCTCTGCTGAGTGCTGTGAAATCATCACTCGGGTTCAAAATGCGAACGACACATTTGTCAAAGTAAAAAAATTATTGTGACTTATTAGCATTCTTTCATGCTAAAAGGGAGGTCAGATTACTTCCAAGGATTATGTTTGAAAAAACAGTAGTCTGTGCTGGAGTCAGCTATTCTCATGGCTCTGAAAGAGAGAGAGCAGCACAGTATCTCTACCATTTCATTACTATTTTGGTGAAATTGGAAATGACCCCTAAGTTATGTTAAAGTTTGCAGTGGGAGCTCTTTGCTGGAAATGATCTGAAACAAACATTCCTTATGGGTTTTAAGACCCACATTCAACTTCTAGATGGGGTAAAATAATTTTGTGTAGCAGTTTGGTATTATTTTTTGCGCTGGAAATGCTCAATACTTTGTAACTTATTAATGCTTTTGTTTTTGACATATTAAGCTTTAGGTTCATGAGGCCCAAGATACAATAACACTGGAGCTAGGTGAATTGCTGAGCTCCAAAGAAGTTAGATAGGAAATACTATTAGTGTTAATCATCGGTCTTGCTTCTCTTTAATGCCATAGAAGGCAAGAGATTAAAACACCACTGTCGAGCCTTAAATACCAAGAATTTGACATCTGAAGTATTAGCTCCTTTGGCAGATGGGAGACCAGCAGAGTTCAAAGAAACGGGGATTGACAGTGCTGAAGAGCCTCTGTGGGGCAGTCCTAGTGCTCTGTTTTATCAGTGCTTGTTCCTGCAGCATCTTCACCCTCACCTGCCTGCATAGTGGGGCAAGCAATGTAACCAACTCTTCCCAAGCACAGTTTGTCTGGTGCTTCCTCCCCTGAGAAATGTCCCTTGGAAGAAGGATGTGTGTGCTGCTTGGGTTAGGAGGCACTGGGATCCTCCCTTGGTGGCGGAGAGGACAGCAGCTTCACTGAATGGGGCCTTTCAAAGCCCAGAAGGGAGAGAGGCTCTTCTCTGCTTTTTCTGTTGGCTTCAGGATGGGTCAGACACTTCCTTGTGAAACATGCCTCTCCCAGGTCATGCAGAAGAGCAGGACCTCGCTGCTCTGGGCAGCTCTCAGCACAGATCACACTAATTTAATACTGCTGGTCCCATGCTCAACTGGGATACCTCTAAGTCCACACCCAAGCTAGATGACAGCCAGAGCCATCAGTGTGACTGCACAGATATACCAGCTAGAGGAAAAGTGCAGGGCAAACTGCTGAAACACACTTTTTTTGCTCCTTTTTTTTTCCCCAAGTCCTCTCTGTCTTTACCTGGCTTTTGGCCTGGTTTGGGAAATGGTAAATTCTAGGGCAAAAATTTCTTTTGTTATTCTGTTAACATTGCTGTAAAACCTCTCTGCTGTTTTTTTTTTCTTATTAGAGGACTCCTTTTGAACTCGTCAGCCCCTCTAAGCATGTAATACTGACTGACAGCTGGCTTCTTTTGTCCAGCACTTTCCTTTTAAATTTGGTGTATGTCCTTATCACATAGAATAGTCCTCAGTAACCCTGAGCTTCTCTTTCAGCAGAGACATGTGCTTCCCTCTCCTCACACCAACGCAGGCAGAGCCCTGTCCCCCAGAGGCTGAGTCGCCCTCATTTCTTTCACGGGCAGGGAAAGTCCCAGCTGAGATCCAGAAACTCCTGGTAACTCAGCCAGGGGAGAGGTGGCCCATGGACAGCTTGCAAGCCAAGGCTCTCCAGGCTGAGCTGCCCCTCCCTCCCTGCCCCGGAGGCAGGATGCAGCACGTACCCATGCAGTTCTCCAGTGGGATGTCAGTGCCCAGCCGGATGTCATCCAGGGCCAACTCTCCCGAGTGGCCATGGCGGATAAATCCCTCAAACACGATCTGTGGGAAATTGGGACAGAAATGTCAATGTTCAAGCTTCCCAGCTTAGAACCACCTAGGGAGAGTGGCTGCTGCTCCCAAGGGAAGGGGTGGGAAATTGCTCCTGGCTTTCCCTGCAGACCGGTGGATCACCTGACACTAGTCCTGTTTCCTTGTCCTGCCTCTGCCACCCCTTTCCCAGGGAAAGCTGCTGTGCAGGGAAGGGTTCAACAGAGAGATCTTTGCCTGGCTTGGCAGCACTTGGCTTGCAATTAGTTCAGTTAAATGCTTCTCATAAGGAATAAAGACTCAGTGAACCCCCCTAGCCCTCGCACAAATGGTGCAAGTGGCATAACTCTGAGTTACTGCAGCAGCAGCTTTGGCCCATGGCATTTACTGAGCCATGATCAGAAAAAGGAAGGGAAGGACACAAAATGCACAGCTACATTAACTGTAAAGTGCTGTTCCCATCAGCATTACATAAGAAGTATTGAAATGTCAGAGGAGAAAGGTCAGCTTATTCCTACTTAATCACAGGCAAAATATATTTACAAAAATAAGTAGAGTAGTTAGCTCTAAGAACTGCTGAGTGGAGACACTTGCAATATTTACATAATGACGCCATTATTCAGCTAATGCTGGTATATTCACGTTTAGCACACAAGTAGTCAGCCAGTGCCCATCATTCTTATCTGCAGGCATATTGTGTTTTCTGGTATTTTATTAAAAAGCCAAACCCATACAAGCAGACTAGTCAGGCAGCTCCAGTGCAAAGCTTTTGCTTTATATCCCCTTGCCTACTTTCAAGGCATTGGAATAGGCTGCCAAGGGAAGTGATGGAATCACCATCACTGGAAATGTTCAAAAGACATGTGGATGTGGCACTTATGGATATAGTTTAGTGCTGCATATGGTGATGCTGCATTAATGATTGGAGTTGATCACCCTGGTGGCCTTTTCTAACCCTGGTGATACTAGGATTCTAAGGGTCCAAATAATTTCCTAGGGCTATGTACTTTACAAACCTCCTCTCCCCAGATTAGGTGTCCCTGGGATCCATGCCTGGCTGCAAGGACACCTCCCTGAAGGGCTGGGCATCTGACTGCACAGGCAGTGGAATATCTGGGCTGTGGGTCCCAAGCTCGGGCCCTCACCCCAAGTGGGAGGCAGCAGTTTGGAGGGGTCAGTGGCCTGACAGCAGCAGCTCCCTGGGTCAGGATGAGGGCGGGAGCTGGCTGGAGCAAGACTCCCCACCAAGGTGGTCACTAAAGCACTGCCTCAGGCCTGGGAGTCAGTGTTTCCTTCTGTGTGGGAGGGTGCTGGATGCTGTGCTGATGCTCATTAACAAGTGACAACAGTAGCACTGTCTCCCTGGCAAACGGCACGCTGCCTGGAATGGACAGCCATGCCAAAGACACTCCTGGCAGCAGCAGCCTCTCCACGGGATGCTGCTACAGCTGTGCCAGAGGGACTCAGGTGGCTGTGGCAAGGCAGCACAACTCACTTCCTCCCTCCAGCTCATCCCTTCTCTTCCACAGATCTGACAGTGGGACAGAGACTTGATCCCACAGCCCTGTACCCTCCCCTCTGATCTAGCCTAAGGTATCAGAGAAGAGGTATCACAAATGAGCCTGCATTCCCTCCTCCTTCTTCTATGTCAACACTTGCAGCTGGGGCTGGAGAATGGCTGTTTGCTGCCCACCCTTAAGAGCTGGCTGTGCTCCCTCCCAGCTTCCCACATCTCCTGGCTGCTGGGTTTGCTCCCTGGAGCTGCACATCTGCCTCTGGTCAGAAAGCTGATGACCTTCATTTGGAGGGGAAATAAATGCACAAAACAAAATGAAAAAAAAAAAAACCAACCAAAAAAACCAAAAAGGGACAATATTTGCAAAGTGGAAGATCTGAGGAATATGAAAGGCAACAGGCTGAACAAAGGCCCAAGTCTGTGCAGAAGACAGGCACTCTCAGAATAACAAACAGTGTAGCTTAGTTTCTATGGTAACTTGAGAAACACAATGAAAACAGCCACATTCCCTAATGATGAATGGGCCCAGGCTCTGAAACACTGAAATCAAGATGCTGGAGAAGTCTACCTGGTCCAGCACACCTTCTGCAAGCATCTTACCCGGTACTCCATGTCGTAGCTCGGCAAAATGATGCGGCCTTCCCTCCACTCCTCCCCTTGGTCCTCCGTGATGACCCACAGTGCCTTGTGCTCCTGGCTGGCTTCCCGCCAGACCCGCAGCATCACCCCATTGCTGCCCCATGCCTGGTACTGGAAAACCATGCAGACAGCACTCTGGGGCAGATAGATGGTGGGGCTGATGAGCCGGGCTCGCTGGCCTTCCCGCCTTCCGCCGCTTTGCAGTTGCAGGTAATTCTTGACATCTGTTTGGAGAGGAAAACACCACTCTGTTATTTTCTGCAGCCACTGGCAACAAGTGTTTCACCTCCTGCCAAGTGGCTGTGGCAGTGCTGCATGGCAGTGCAGCCCCATGCCTGCAAAAGTGGGGTCTGACACTGGCACCTTTTGTGTGCTCATCCAGCTGTGCCACTGCTGCACCCTGTGCAGCCCAGGCAGGGCAACGAGTCACACGCTTCCCTCACCAGCCACCACCCTCTCCCTTGGTAGGAGACCAACAGCAGAAAGTGGTTAAGAGAAAAACTGACATAATTAGAAGAAGTTAAAAGGCTGGAGCAAGTTATTGTCAGAGGAAGTGATGCCACAATAATTGCATTGGCAGGGGGTTTATTCTACTGGGAACTTCCTCAATGAACAAGCCTGAGGTGGGTTTCTCTAAATGCCAGTGCTGAAAACTTGTCTTGTTTTGAGGGTATGCACAATAAAATGAAACTCTGGCTCTCAGTTTTTCTGTAATGCAGCAAAACAGCCTCCAAAGCACAGCACAGAGAAAGGACATGAACCCAATGAGTGAAGCATACATAGGTGACAACTGGCTGGTTGCAAACTTGAAGGTAGCTGAAATACATACATTTAAACTGTGCCACATTTTTTGTCAGTCCTCATGGAGGAGAGATTTGATACACTTGATATCCCAGGAGAAGTTCAAGGATGAGGCTGGAACAGGAGATATTTGATCTGAATACCAATAGCAGCAAAAGCCCATGGATACAAATCCCAGGGCACACCTCTGACTTTATCTGGAATCAGTGGTTTCCAGCGCTCTCTGATGAAAAGCCTCCTCAAGGAGTTTCCCATTTGCAGCTTGGATGTCTGAAGTCCCTTAGCACAGACTGAAAGCCAAAGGTGTAGCTGAAGTGATCCTTATCTGTCCCCCATCATGACCAATGTCGGGACAGAGTCCCTTGGGTCACTCCAGCTGCAGAGCTGTAGTGCCAGGTGACACAGACAGGCCAGCTACAGATACTGCTAGATTTTGCATTTTGCTCAACAGAGGGATGTGCACACTTGTTCTTGCTAGACAGTGGGCAAGTGCCACTGGTGCTTCATGCCAGCACATGCCAGCCGAAGCACAGGAGGGTTATTTCTGTCCCAGGACTACACTGAAGGGTTTGTCACTTCCTTCCCCCGTATCTGAGCCTGCTGTGCCTGATGGGCCAAGCTCTGAGCAGCAGCTTGTCCCTGCCTGCCCTGCTCCCGCTGCGGCTTCAGTGCCCACAGCAATGGCAAGAGCAGTGTCTATACTCAGAATGTTTGCAAAGTGCGCTCAAAACACCTCCAAAACTAAAACCAGAGTGACCTGAACTTGGAATCCATGGAAAGACAGGTCCCTGAAAACAGCAGCTGACCTCAGTGCTGCTCAGCAGTCAGGTAACATTGCAGCCCAAGGGAGATCTATCAATGGCGCTGGCCCTGCTGCACGTTTGTCAGTGCCAGAGAGCAGAAACCAACCACTGTGAGCTACTCAGCTTTCTAAAATAAATTTAGGACAAGATAACAGGAATATTTGCCATCATTCTACTCCTAGCATGTATGATCAAAGTACTTCAAAAGCATATCCACTCCTATGAACTTTCACTGATTTTTCTGTGTGAAGGACAAATCTGTTCCCAACTGGCCACACAAAGAAAGAGCAACATTTTTAGCAATATTTTCCAGCACCTATGAAATGTCCCTGGGCCACTTGGCACTTTATGCCAACAAACAGTAGCAGAAAAAAAAAGATGAAAGTGTGTTTGCCCACTCCTGCTTGCGTGAATCACTTGAAAAAGTACCATGCCGTTTTCTAATGGAGGAGTGTTCTTGTGATTTACCTCAGAGTGGTAGTAGTGGAGGAGGAGATGTGGGAGATAAACAAGTGGAGGAATTAAAAAAAAGAACAAGCTGTACTCCATGCCTAAGGAGTGATAAGGCATAATAAGTCATCAAGGTCTCCTGAATTAAAATCCTCTTTTTGTAATTCACTACAAGCCTCTTCAAATAAAAAGGCAGTAACAAGAAAAGAACAGCAACAACAAACAAGGGAGCAAATCAGCTTGCAGTCATACACTTATCTCACAGCTGAAATGGTCTCAGAGGCAAATCTTTAATAAAAGCACTAGCCAGGCTCAAGAATGATCAAATCCAGTTCCTCGAAGTTCAAGACCAACCATTGGTGCCAGTTTCTAAGCAGCCTGATTGAGTACAGGATTTTGAGCCAACCTTGGATCCACCCAAAGCCCACAGCTGACCAGAGAGGACTATTCTAATTGTGCAGCAGGATACCTCCCATTATCCACACTCTGGGAGCTGGTGGTATCCAGGTTGCCTTGCCACTTCAGCAGAAGAGCCTGTGTGCCTCTGAGTCACATCCCTCCTGCCACAATTGACACTGACCTTCTGTTTGTTCCCATTCCTATCAGATTGGGAAATCAATGAAACTCCTAAACTGCAGCCAAAACTAATGCTCCTCTCATCAACACAGGATCTTTCAGAGCCTTGGGAACCCTCCATCTCCTGTGCTCCCTGCCCAGTTCTTGCTGGTGCCCACAGAGCTCCCCAGGACCTATTGTCAGTCCCAAGGGCTGCAAGGAGGCTCAGTCTTTGGGTGGTGAATCCAGTTGCTCCCCTGCAAGTCATCATAGGTTGGGCACCACATGCTCTTGCTCCTGGTACCACTACCAGCTTCTGGAGCGGAAAGCCGAGTGCAGGCAGGCATGACTTTCTATGTCATTTGAAGATGAAATGGCTGGATCACTCTAATGGCTAGATGGACCTTTGGAAAAGCCCTACAAATTTGCTGAGACTGACTGAATAATGGCACTGTGGAGCTAATTGTTGGAACAGCATGTGGAAGCCTGATGGTTCCAGTAGTCACTCTGTTTGGTACAGTAAATGGAAGCCTTTGGCACAGAAAACATCTGAAAGGCTGATTTCCCCTGTTAAAACACTTGAAGGGAGCTTTGCAACGATGAGCTGATCAATTCTTCCAGGATCAGAAATGCATTTTAATCTCTTTCCCAGAACTTTGCTTTGCAGTCTCTATTCCAGCTAACATGACAGCTACATTCCCCATGGAACTGGCACTGGTAGTTCAAAGCACTGGCTCAAAAAAGGCAGGACAAACCTACTCAGGCATTTTACCACTGTTTTGCAACTGATGCTGTGGCATAAATCTCATGGAAGATTTATGGGATCATCTGGATGTAAGGGAGCCAATAATGTGAACATGGAACCACCCCAGCCAGACGATGGCAGAGCTCCTCGTGTGTGTATGGCAGTGAGTCCTGGATAAATCACCAGCTGGGCTCTGCAAACCAACCATCTGGGCTATGCAGTTTCCTCTTGGCACACCTGTCCCTTCCTGCTAGGAAGCCATCTGAGAGGACATTAGGGGCAGTGGGGGATGAAGCCTCACAGTTTGGGTCAGGCTGCAAGCACAAGCCACAGCCGCCACTCCCTCTGCAAGGTCAGCCTGCCTGTGCTTGGGTCCTGCACACCTCGCCTTGTCTCTCAAGGAAAGCACATTCCCTCATGGATCTCAGCAGCACATCTGGAGGTATTCCAGCAAAACATGTTGGGCAGCATGTACACAAGCAATTATTGAGATTTCAGATTCCCTCTGCTTTTCCCCCCTCACTGGATATTGTTGAGTTACAGCTGCTGCTCCTACGGAAGAACCACGTGAATTGCCTTCACTTCTGTCCCTCCAAAGGTGGCTACACTCTCCTTTGTTGCAGAGCTTGATTCACAGTGTGCTTTAGTTGGCAGCACTGCGGCCCAGTGGCAGCCACCTCTTGTCTGTCAAATCCCATAGGTGACCACACTGCTCTGGGCACCGCCTGCTGCCTGCACAGCCCCAAATGCCACCCCAACCACACTGTGTCATGGCCAAGGGGACATTCTGGGGCATGTGAGGTGGAAGCTGCATCAACTCTTGCCATTCCTGGGGAGCAGATCAGCTCGGATGCCCTCATGACTGCAGGGTGGTCCGGTAGCAAGGGAATGGCAGCTGCATGAATATGCAGATAGAAATTGGATAGTTATCAAATTTTTAAATTTTTTGGCAAATCATGCAAATTCACCTCAAAAGGCTGCCACTGTAATTTCATGACAGGCCTCCCCTCAATGACAGACTTTCATTTAGGATGGAAAGTCAATCCTCCATAAAACTATTATTTATATTAACTTGATCACTGCATCTACTGGAAAATCCCCTCAATTTTGATTATGTGTTAATTAGCCTGCCAAGTCCGTGCCATTTCAGTCTCTAAATCAGCCCTTCAAAAGGCATAAAATCCCACACTTACCCAAAACCAAGTTCTCAGCCTGCTCTCTGGAGCCTTTCTAATGGACCCGCCATTACATCCCCTCAATTAAGCCTCACGCCCTGAACAGCACGGTGCAACTGTGACTCCTACTACCTCCCCCAGGGAGTGCAGGGAGGGCACAGTGTCCCTGACAAATCAAATGCCAATTAGAGCCTGACATTTATGCTAAGTGAGCTGCTGGCCACCTAAACTTGTCCTTTGGCAGCGTGGCGGGCACCATGCCTGCCCCTACCATGAAAGGTGTGTGCACAGCGCCACCAGCGCAGCATCTGTGGCTGCACAACTGCAGACATGAGCAGGCTGGTGCTGCACTGCACAGGCTGGACACCACCACTTGCTCCTGCAGGCACTTGCCTTCCCCAGCCCTGCTCTGTGACTCACTGTTGAGAAGCCACAGGGTGGTGCACACACTAAGGTTTGAGAGATGGTGTCTTGCTTCACAGAGAGCATTCCAGCCTGCTTTTTTAAGAGGGAATGTCCCTGGTGTTTGGGTCCAAAAAGTGACTGAGGCAAGCAGTGAGTCCCAGAGAAATTGTTTCTTCTCCTCTGCCTCCAGCGCAGCCCAAGCAAGCAGGAGCTTTGCTGGAACAGACCATGGCCTCCATACCTCCTTCTCTCATGAAAGGCACTCTGGGCACATGGACAGCCAGAGACTGGCCCTAGCCTGCAGCCAGGGAACCCACACAGCCCAGCTGACACCCAGCAAACCTCTTGTGATCGGGGTGCTGGGGTGTCTCAGCTCTGCCATGCTGTGGGCAGCCAGGGCACGAAGGACTTTTTAGCGTTTGCTGTCCTCACTATGCAAACCAAAGACAGGAGAGACACATACAGCTTTGCTGAGAGGCAGTCTGCACCACACATGAGGAGAGTGAAGAGAGACAGAGATGGATATGTGGTCTCCTTCTCACAGTGTGCAGCTGCTCACTCATTGCACAGAAATGCTTGACTTTCATACCACCCCACATGTAAAACTCCTTCCCACTTCAAAGGACAGAGGATTGACCCTTGAGGTCAAAATGTGTCCCCAAGGCACAAGCCCTGAGACTCTCATGAGAGTAAGTGCAGACCCACTTCAGTCCAGCCCTGCCCTGTTAACACCATGAAAACCTTTCTGCTGGTTTGGATACAGTAGAATCCAGGCCTTCAGGCAGCACTTCTCATGGATTGCAGGAAAAATATGAAACTTTCCCTTTTAAAGATCCCACGGGAAAAAACATAGGAATGGTAAGGGGTCACCATCAGCTTAAAAACAGCTTAACATTTGTTTCTCTTAAAAAATAAGCTCTTACGAAACTTCAGAGCACTATAAGCACTCCTCTGCTGAAAACACTTTGAAACAAATAAACCTTTCCCTGCAGTGCCCGCAACCCATATGAGCAGCATTCCTGACCCTCTAAGCCGGCAAGGCCATGGCCCACAAGAGAAGCTCTCAGTGGGTTTGTGCAGCCCAGCCCAAAAGCTGTGTGGTCAGGAGAGCTGCAAGGTTAAAAGTGCTTCCTTTTCTGTGTGCACGTACAGCTGCCAACATCTGAACAACACAGGGCTCACGATGCTGCCAGGGCTCTGACCCTGACGCTGTGTTCACCCAAAGGAGAAGCAATACATGGCAAAGCTGCAGATCCCACAGTGCTCTTCTAGGACCACAGGGTATTTACTTAAGCGCTACAAGAAACACAAGGGGAAAAAATGGGCAAAACACGGAGATTCCAGCTCTTCAGTACTGGCTTATTAGTGTAGCATCACTGAGAGCAATACAGTCCCACCGACCAGCTAAGGATACAAGGATCTTTAGACCCTTCAGGATTGACACCCCACTGAAATTCAAAGACGGTGAAAAGTTGAGGTGCCCAAGTTATCAAGCCAGATTTATTTTCAGGTCTTAAGACCTTTATCTTGACACTAATGGCATGCTGCCATTGCGTGCAGCAGGAGGGGGGACGAAATCTCATCGAAACCTGAACTTGTTGCTCCTTGAAGCTTGCTAGGTGCAGCTAAGGGGAATCTCTCTACAGATAGGAGGCATCTTAAAGTCCATAGAGGGAAAAATCCTGACAACCTCTTGTGGGGGCATGGAAAAGGGAGCCAATGGTATTTTCTAGGCTTGCAAAGGGTAGGTAGCAGTTAGAACCGTGCTGGGCTTCTGCTGAGCTGGGCACTTTGGGTCCACTTTCACCAATGAGGTCCCCAGACGTGTAATGGGAGCCTGCAGGAGAGGACGTGGAGTTAATCCATGGTGCGAAGAGCCCAAGGAACACAGGGCTAAAAAAAGAAATGCAGAGCTGCCTGAAAGAGTATCTTGGAAATAAAAATAGTGGAATGAAAGCAGTGGGTGTCTTGTCAGTCTTGAGAAGTTCTCCGTGCCAAAGACAAGGAGGAATTGCATGCAGTGCATAAAATGAAATTGGGAGATATCTGAGGAATTCAGGCCTGTCTCTCAGCAGACTTTTCTAATCAAGTGCCTCACAGAGGATATTTCACCATGGTCATTTCCTTCCCCCCTCTCTCTAATGCAGAATGAGCCAGGGCTCCTCCTTTCATTATTATTTTTAACTTTTTAATTTTAATTTTTGTTTTGCCGTTTTCGAACGAAGTAGAAACATTCTGCATAGCTCTTAAAGGCACAGCACACTTCCTTGCTACCGTGGAGCAGCCCTGGCCTCTAGCCTGGGCCAGCACCTTTAAATCAGAGTAAATTGGGCTCCAGCAGCCTTGAGTTCCCCATAGCTTTTGCCCTGCCTCTAACCAAGCACAGCTGCTCTCCTTCACCCAACTGCTCTCCCCAGCGTGGGGAATTCACAAGCAAAGACCACCCTGAACAACGGCTTTTCATTCCTTGCTCCCTGGAGTCTGAGCATGAATTTTCTAAGTAGAAACAAAGTGCTGGAGGGAGCACAAGAGAAGGGCAAGGGAAGAATGGGGGAGTGTGAACCAAACAATGCTTTGATTCTGTCCCCACCAAGGAGCTGGCATTGCCTCTTTTTCATGTTTCTCCAGTGGCCTTTAAAAGCTCTTCAGGAAGCAAATAAGCAAATAGTTGCTTTTTTTTGTGTCATGTCTTCTTAATTTCTAAGAGTAGAAATTTCTAATTTCTCTGCAGCCCTGTGCTGTGGGGGCAAGGCAGCAGATGCCCACAGATGCCAGGATGGCACACCCTTGCCTGAGCCAGCCAGGAGGCAGATCCATGGCAGTGCCAATGCTGATTCCTCAGCCGGGGCTGATGCTTGCTGCTGGCTTCCCCCACTGCTATGGGTAAGTCCCTTCAGCCCTCTGGAGCCACCACCTCCTCCTCCTCCCCTGCCCACACAGCCCATGACTTGTGAGGCAGTGCTGGAGTTCCTACCTGCACCCCATCAGTGCTTCAGTGCCTGACTCTGCACAGCAGCCTAAGGGAGAGCTCTCCACACTGGCACAAAAACAGACCACTGAACTCAGTAGGATGACATTCCCCAGCCCCAGCAATGAAACTGTGCAATTCATAACTGAGAAAAAGGAGAAAGAGCAGAAGAAGAGTAAAAACCAGGACTGCATACTGAGCTGTCTTGAGGCAGCACCAGCCTCTCCTGGGCTACAACAGGATCTTCTAAGAAACTATGGCCAACTAATTGTAGGGAGACTCAGGGGAGAGGAAATGAAATGAAAAATTGAGTCTGAGTTATAAAAATAAGTAATTTTTATCCGACTTGCAGGAGACTTATATTAATTAAACATTATTACAGTGAATGAGATGGGGAGGGTTATTAAGTCTGGGGCTGGCTGTAAGTGTTCTCTCCTGTTGCCTGAGGCTCCACTGAGCTCCAGATATTAATCTTCTGAAGCACTCAAATGCTGAAGAGATAAACACTTGAAATATGAAAATATTTTTCTCCATAGCAGACACTATGTCCCTATGTCACGCCAAAGAATTTTTCAGATGTCCATATGGGCTGCACTTACAGCATTACCATGTCTCTTAGAAAAAAGCTAAGCACCTCAGGAGCTAAAGAGAGAAATGATGTGTGCATTTGTGTGGGGGTGATTTGTGTGTGGAGATGTAGCAGATTCTTCTCTTCCCATATGTTTCTGGAATACATATTTTCCTCTTTAGCACTGCCTACCAGGTGTTGGCTGCATGGCTTTCCAACTGGCTGGCGGCACTGCCAATCTGGCCAGCGACTCTGCCAGGTGGCTAACAGGTTCCCCTGAATGTTTGCATTCCGAGACTTAACCTTACGCAGGGGAGGGCGAGGAGGAGCCCACACCATGCACAGCTCCCTGGGCACGGGACATGTAGGCACTGAAATCACCAGGCATCAGGGCAGAGCCCAGGACGGGTAAGATCAGCCAGCTCACCTGCAGGAGCCTTGACTTTCACAAGCAATGACTGAGAGTGAAGTGGTGCTACGGTGACACAGCCTACTGTTAGAAGGAAATTGGCAAATGTTCTTCGTGCCAACCATGCCACAAAGTCAATGAGGGATAAGGAAAGCACACTAGTCCTGGCATGAGTTCCAAGATGTGAAGCTAAAGAACTTGATCTATCAACCACATTGCCAGAGGCAGGCTCCCTTGCAACCCATGCCAGCACATCTCAGTGAGGTCCTCCATAAATTAGGCTCTGTCACAGTCATGCAAATCTTCTGCTTCCAAAGCACGAAGAGAAAAAGAGCAAAAGTCAAACAGCAAGAAGCTGGCATTTCCAGCATTCTTAGGGCTTCATTCATCCTTCACTTGGAGGAGACTGAAATCCAGCCTTTGCAAGCCAGAGTGAAGAGTAGCTGAAGACTATAGGCAATCTGAGTAACATATGGGAGAGGTGGAAACGAATTTTGGGGAAAAAGCACTGGATCCTACAGAGGACATTTGAATCAGGATGTGGAACAAAGCCTGGGCTAGACTTCACTGTCCCATGGGATTCAAAGCCCAGTGTCTGATTCAAGGCTATCTCAAGAGGACAGTTAGGATAATTCAGTGCCAGTGGTCACAGTCCTATAAATAAGTAATGAAGCATACAGTAAAGCATCTGAAAGTTTCCATAAAAGAAGTTCAGCTCTACACAGCCCTTGCAATTCATGATAGCTGTGCAATAATCATTCATACTGTTCACATGGAGAAAGCCCCATCAGCTCTGTCTTCCCTGCTTTGGTATTAATCATCTTACCAGGCACAGTGTCAGGGCTTGGTTCAGAGTTGCCAATCCAGGTGCCTGCAGGCTGAAAAGACCACTTATAACCAGTTGCCAAGTCTTGTGACCAACCACAAAGGTCTTCAGGAAGATCAAAGTTGCAGTTGAAGTTCGCAGGGAGTCGGAAATCTTATAAAAAGAAATAGAGGCAAAATAAAGTCAGATTAAAAAATGACCTACCCATGAAGGGTTGCTATCAAAAAACAACCCAAAACTAAAATAGCTGGCAAGCCATCAAAACTGAAGAAAGCATGAAATCTCACTCACACTGATGCTTTTAACCTATCTCACATTTCCTCAGCTCCAAGGATCAGCCTTAAGTTCTGCATCATCAAAATGCTCACACCACGTCCTGTGGCTAATCCACCAGACTAAGCAAATATAAAAGCAAGAACCAAATGCTTCCAGACGCTAATCAGCACCTTCTTTTCCTCCTCTAGAGTGGTCAATATTAAATGCCTTTTTAAATGTCAGGAAAGAGTCCTTCCTGAGTGCCCCCTGCTCAGCAGTTCCTGCCTGGCTCCAAAAGGAGAATCTCAAGTGCTCCAGAAACCCAGCTTCTGAGTGACAGACCTAGCCACTTGCAGCAGACGGGAGCTGTCTGTCATCCTGGAGAGCTGTCACTCACTGCTTCCTACCTTCTCGTGGAAATGTTACCAGGGAAAACATGGGGCCACCATGAGCTCAAGCTTTTGGATTCTGAGTGAAAGGAGCCAGCCTCTATTTCTAGCTCTGCTATGGACTCACCACATGGTCTTTCGGCAAGTCCTTTAACTTTCCATCTTGAAACAGGAGCAGAGTTATTTCCCCTGTGACAACAGCTTTGAAAGCTCTGGAGAGCTTTCCTGAAGAGACAGGGCTATGGGCAGGGGCACATGCCAGGGGCTGCATGTGGCAGTGAGGCAGCTGCTGGCTCCTTTAGTTGAGGGAATCAGTCATATGGCAAGGAGGCTGCAGAAATGGGCTGAATCCATACCAAGCGCTCAGTGGACATGCACGTCTGAGCCTAATTATAGGCCAGGATTTTCCTGGGCAAAGAGGAAGTTTTAAATCACAGTGCCCACAAAGTGAGTGATAGCCAGAAGGAGGTGAGTGACTCAAGTGATAGGCATCAGGGGAACTTCACTGCAAGGGGCAGAGGGCTTTTTTTACATGCTCCCACTCCAAAATAAAACAATGCAGATCATGTATCCTTCTATTCCAATCTAATCTCGTACCCTGGAGAGCAGCATTGTTTCTATTTGGCTGTCATAAATCTGATTGTCCAGAGAAGCACACTCATTGTTTTATGGAATATGAGAATGAAAATTGTTGCTAAATCTGAGGGAAGCTGACAGGGAGGCTGGTTTCACGCTCCATGGCATATTCTACTTGCTCTCTTGCCCTGGATTGCACCCAGGAATTGTGTTCTTGCAGCGACTGTTACTGGCCTGAATTTCCTCTCACCGCTTTCCCGAGTGCCTCAGTGGCTGCAGGGTTGCACAGGCTTATCACTAAGGCAAAGCAATGAGAATCAGGCCCTTTGAGCTACTTCTGCAACTTATATTTCTAGAACTAAAGTAACAGCAGAATCCCCATGGGAGGTGTGAAAAAGCCAATTAATGTTCTTGTTAAAATTTATTTATTTTAAAACCCATTAATTTTTTATCTGGGACTGAAAGCTGACGTGACAGAAGTCCTAGGACCTATCTCAGAGGATAGTTTTTCCTCTGAGATTCTTGTTGAAGTCCTTGTGTAAATGCTTCAGTGCTGAGGCCCAGGCTCTACTGTTGCAGCCAGGGGAATGCATTTCCTGTACAGTGCACTGTACAACTAATCTTGCACAGCTCTATCAAGCCCTCCCGTCTTCATCTGGACATTTCACAAGCTTTAGATGCTCACATCGCCCTTGCAAGAAGCAGAAGAATAGCATGTCTGCTTTTACAGATAGGGATTTGAGGCAGAGAAGATTAGCCCTCTCCCAGCATTGGCTCTTAACAAGCACAGCATGGAGTCTAACCTAATATTCAGCTTCTTCCATCGTCAGAAGTCGGCAAGTGCTACAGATACTGAACCATTTCATGTATATCTGACAGCCATCTAAGACTGGGTGGATGAAATCCTGTGTGGAGTTAGTGTTCCCCTCTCTCTACTGCCCACACAAGGAGCCCACACTGTCCTCCTAAGTTTTAAGCTGCTGATATTAGGGAAGATGATCTTAAGCAGATAAATGTTCAGGACGTCAGTCTTCGATACATGTTGTGATTTACTTCCACAGTTGTGACTTCTGCAAAAGGAACCCTACATACCAGGCAGTCTGAATCACATTCTGAGTTTATGACATCCAGCCAAGAGGTGATCTGGAATGGAGATGGTTCTAAAACAGGGCACTAAATGAGTTTCTTCAGGTCATGTAAGGAAGCTGGGAGAGCAGCTCTTCATGTCTTGTACCCTAGGGACTGAATTAAGTTGCTATCTCTTGCTCTTCCATCCTTCCTTGATGGAACTTATCAGATTTTGGCAGATCTGTTTATGGGTTGGTTTTGTTTTTTTTCTTGAATCCTGGCCTATCACTAATAATATTACTCTAAGCTTTCCAGGAATCAGCCCCATGTATTGGAGCTAATGGGAAGATAAGAATATTTTCCTAGCTCTTAACCCATCAGTTACTGAGATAAAGATGTGCTGCTCTGATACATACCCTCCTCTTCTCCACAGCTATCACCACAGTCGGTTGCTTCTGCATCAGTTGGGTAGGGAGTTGTGGTCTCTTCCCTCTTCAAAGTGGGCACCAATGTCTCTGCAGTGGGCTTGACGTCTGAAAAAAACGGAGTAGAGAAGCTGTTTGCAACAGACAGTACAAGAGGCCCAGGTAGCAGAAACAAGGCAAAAAAATCTTTTTCTCATGTTCTTATAATGGCAGGAAGAGATAGAATAAGTATGCCATGAGATTTCCACGTGCTACAAATGTCAGCACGGTTTGAACTTCAAGTGAACTGTCTTTCCATATGGGAGTTCTATGGATTTGGAGTTCCCACTGAACAAGCCTCTTCTCTAGACATACACACTACTTTTTCTCTTAATTTTTTAATCTACAGTCTACACTGGTGTTGGCAATCCACTCAGCTGTCATTACTGGATGAGTGAGATCACAGGCAGAACATCTTTTTCTTTCATAAAGGCATATGACACATTGAGAAAACACACACAACATTCCCACCAATTGTGCCAATTTATAAAACAAGTCACTCAAACCCACAAATGATGTAACCACAAACGGACCCAGAGGATCCCCTAGTGAGCTCTGGCTCACTGCAGAAAGCATCTGGTTTCACACTCCAGGCTCCTGACTACACTTTCAAAGGGTCTCTGTCCAATTTCCCTTTCTCTAACGTGGCCCATGTGTAACAACCTCCAAGCAGGTGTCAGGGGAAATTTAAGCAAGAAAGGGAAGGATATTAAGATCAACAGTAAATGACATTAGGTTCCAGCAAACTCTCCTTTTATGGCTGCATTAAGTGGCGTACAGCAGACTTGATTCTTTCCACTTTTAAAAAGAGGCAGTTTTGCTCAGTTATGTGTGATTGTGTTTCTTTGTTGGCACCCTTCAGGATATCATTTAATAAAGCCAGAAGCAGGAGGAAATGGCTAAATACATTGAATATTTTCCATAGGCTCCTTTATGCCCTTTTATTTTCCTGTTATTAAACATGTTGTACATAAACTCTCAGGGTTTTTTTACTTTTTTTTTTCCCAGTGGCTGTCTTTTCTTCAGGATGAAATACCAAATAACCTCGAAGTCTTTTAATTTGTAAGTTCAAATTGTTACAACCCCATAAAACTCCAAATGCAACCAAGAAGCAAATTACAAAGCAGCCAGGCACAGAAAAGTGTCATAAAAAAAGAAAAGAAAAAAAAAAACCCAGCAGGTGAAGGCAACATATCAAAAGCTGGAACTTATTTCGAACTGGTACATTTTTTTAGGTTGTTGTTCCTGTATATCAAGATTTATAGCTGAAATGTGACAATGTGGAAGGACCTTGAAAGCCAAGTCCCATATGGGACACAGATGCTGAGCGGATGTAAATCAACAGTGTTGCATTGCCCTGGACAAGCCGCAGAAATATATCTTGAAAAATCAGTTACCATGGCAGAGCCGCAACACGATGGTTACAAGAGATAATGAAAACAACAGGCAGGACAGCGTCATGTGTGAAATGGAAAGTGAAAAAGGTCTTGCTTGCTGGCTTTCTCACTCCTCCCCGACCCTGCAAGTGTCTGTTCGACTGGCAGTAACTGCTAATCAAAATGCAAAGTCACTGAGCAATTGAAACCAGATGTTTGGAACTTCAAAGGAGAGAAACCCAGCTGCAAGTGAACATTCATCATTCTCCACTCTTCAGAGGAAAAATTTTGGCAGGTCTTTGAAAGAAGCCAATTGCTGACTGCTTCCCAATTTTTGAGTTACTAGCCAGCTAGTTTGTGAGCCCAGTTGCGGCTGTTACCTGTTTAACTCAGTAATTAAGATGCTTGCTGCTGATAAGAAATAGAAACACTTGGGTGGGGTGCACATGGGCTTAGACCCTCACTTGAAAACATTTTTAATCATCTTGTTTTAATCCATTCTTAATCTTGTTCCTGAGCAAGTGCAATTGCCTGGGTTTTCGCAGCCACTTTTGTAACATGCCTGGGTCTTCCCAGAAAAGGACGGTTCTGTCTTGGCATTGTCAAGGCCTGTTGCATGTAGCCAGCCTGGATTACGCATGCAGATAATGCCATGGGCTATCTCTGCTCCCCAGGTTGCATCACAGATATAAATTCTTTTTATAACATGGTGAATCCACAAGATTACAAGCCCGGCTCTGATTACAAAGCTGAATGCCTGTAGATTAATAAAGCTACGGATATTTATGACCTGGCAGTTGAGTTTTAAACATTACAATGTGCAAATTATTACCCAGACTGGGAAATGACCATAAAGCACCTTGCCTGGAAAAAACATGTGCTGTTGCTACTGATACTGAGAATGAGCGTGGACACACATGTAAAAGAAAATTTGGGCTAAAAATAGCACAAGTAGTTAAGGACGACAAACCCCTCTTATACTCTGAGCTGGAGGAGTGCAGTGGAAGGGCTGGCATGCACATGGCTGGAGGTCCTGTGTGACTGCCTCCCTCTATGGCAGTGATGCAGTGCTGTGATGCACCATCCAGCAGCAGTCTGCAGAGATCTGGCAGCTGGAGACTCTTGGGAGCTGCAGGGAGCAGCAATGTGGGAGCTGCCTGACCACTTCTGCACAAAGCCTCAGCTCCTGCTCCTTGCATCTGCTTCTCCTACAGCAAACATCCTAAGATGTCGTAAGATTTAAATTAAGATCTAATCTGATTTAAAGTTTAGATAATTTACAATGGATTGCCAGTCCAGGGGGATATTTACCATTGACTTCAAAAGTGAAAAATTATCATTATTAATAGCATGTACGTGTATTGTGTGATTTGCTGTTAAGTGTTTGCAATGGATCTTGCAGCACATCACAGGAGGAAATGCTAGTGAAGACTGCACAAGAGGGTAAAAAAAGCTCTGTGTCTTTCAAGCTTCCTAGAATGGGAATTCTTACAAGAAAATACCTTCCGCAGATGTGTTTATAAAATGGAAATCATACCTCTTTATCACTGACATCTGGACTCCAGATTCATATGCAAGCAGATTATTAAAAAATAAAAGATTAAAAAAAAGGACAACTAGCCACTGGCACTGCAAAGTTACCAACAGACCCGATGACCCTTTGGGGGCATTTTTTGCTTTTGGGGATGAACCTATGGAGCAATCAATCACCTCTGAAACTCAGAGGGTCAGAGGCACAACCTCTACTGATCCCAGTGAGTGTGTGAAGTTAGTTTTCATCTCCGGATTAAAAAAAATGCTGGCTGAAAGGCATACCATGTGTGAAAAACAGGTGGGCAAAAGTGAACAAATTTCCTGGGTCTTAGGGATGTTTGTAGAGATGTCGTAAACGCCCCAACTTTGCCTGAAAAAAGGTTTCCACATTGGGTTCAGTGAAAGAAGGACTTGTTCTTACAGCAAAGCCTTCTTGTGGCAGCTCAGGATATGAAATATTGGTCACTGCACCTCTGCTTCTCCTCCTACTGTTCGTCTTATTATTTGGACTAAAAAGCTCAAATGTTCTCTAACATAAGAGACTGTGAAAGCCTGCACAACGTCCAGATAAAAGATACGAAAGGAGTGTGAAGGGAGTTGAGAACAAATTCTGCATGGGGCTCTGTGTGAAATCTTGGATTGGAGTCCAGACATTGCTGCTACATCCTGCATCAAGGCCATTTCTTCTCAAGATGGAAATAAAGAGGTAGGGCCAAGCCACCCTGCAAGTCCTGCCTTCATGGCTGCAGTCTCCCTGCCACAGCACGGCCAAGGCAGGACAGCAGGAAATACCCTTAAGTTTGCACCTTGCTGGTTTAGCGCCTGGCCCAAGAGCAGCCTGTGGGCAGAGGTGCAGGGGTTCCTACCTGTCCAGTCACAGCCCAGCACCTCCAGGCGCATTCCTATTCCTGCTGGGGACCACCTCTCCGGGTGCACTCGGATGTACTGGGCAGGAACGGGGTCAAACCTCCGGACTTCAGGGATGTCGTAGTGGATGTTGCCTTCAAAAAGCTATAGAGAGAAAGAGAGAAAAGGCAAGAGATGTGTGCATTTCACATGCTCTCAACCAGACTTGATATTTTGGGTCTGGCAGAAAGTAGCCACAGTTTGAAGTAGTTTAGCTGCCTGACTCCAGGCCATTGAGCCCAGCTGAGCAGAAATTGGGCTGTTCCTTCTCGGTCTCAAGAGAACCAGCCAGGTTCTTTCTCAGGAACTTGCACAATCTCTCCTGGCCTCTGCTCAGAATCCAGGGATTAGATTCCCCTATGTAGGGGAAGCTTGGGGAATATCCACTAACATCACATATAAATGAGATCAGATTTGTCCTTTGGTAAATAAAGAAGCTACTGCATGTTCTAGGACAGTGTAAATGCTTGATTTTCCTCACAGTCCAAGTACTGCTGTTTTTCAGCTTACATACATGGACTAAAGTCTGTGGGGAATAAACAGAGGGCTATAGATAGCATCACCCCTCATTTGAAGGATCAGGAAAAATGAAAACTTACTTACCCAAATTTTAAGCGGCAGAGTATGCATAAAAACAGAACAGGCAGTAGCAGAGAATTTATTTATTCTTTAGGCCCCCTGCCACTCCCATACCACTAAACAGAAAGATTATGGGGAACTCCAACGATAAGGAAAAAATATGGGGAGTTTCAGAGTCACACCAGTGTGCCAAAGGGACTTCAGATATAGAAAATTTCCTAAAGAGAAGTTGTGATTCATCTTCCTCTTTCAGAGGTGCATACCACAACAGCCACACCTTTCCCCTTAAAATATGTAATTAGTTTGTGTAAAACATAATTGAACACATCATCTTTTGGACTATAAGCTGCAGGAGCTGGGAGAAGCAGCAGGTGATGGCCCCATCCCCATGCCTGGTCCACAACAGAAAATGAAGATAAATTGCCATCCCTGGGGAGAGGTGGAACCTACTAGGCCTCTAGTACAGATTTGGAGCAGCAGCAGGAGACACATCCTGGGATTTCATGGTGACAGCCCCAAGTTCCCAAGGTCTCTGTGGGAGTGGACAGCAAATTTCCCAAGACCCCATCAGGCAGACTGAAGCTAGTCAGAAACATATCCTGTTTTGCAGCTGCTCCAGGCAGTGCCTACCTTGGCTTGCATTGTTTTGGGGTCCTGGATGAAGTCCCAGTCCTTTCCATTCATGCTGTAGGCCACCTTAAACTTCTTCACAAAGGAACGGGACTCCGTGGTGGTCACACTGTCTCCTCCACGAGCCCCCTGAATAATGACGCCTCTGATGTTCTTTGGGACGCCAAGGTCCACCTGCAGCCACTCCTCCCCAGGCTGGGCTTGGGGCACACGGGGAAACCAGCCCGAGCGGCTGCTCACCAGGCGGGCCATGCTGGGAGACCAGTCATAGCCTCTGATGGAAGAGGCAGAGATCTGTGAGTCAGGAATGAGGCCCGAAAGCATTCCCAGCAAGTTGGAGCAGGGAGAATCTGCGAGGAAGGAAAGGCCATGAACAGTCAGAGTAGTTGAAGGGAAGTGCTCATGGTTCTCCTCACAGCTTTAAACTCTGGACACTAAACCAAGACCAACACAAGGCATTTCCCCCTCCCTCCAGGACCTGGAGCCTTGTCCCTCCAAGCATGTCCCTTGCGATGGATGCCTCCATGCTGCTCACAGTGTCACCACTCCCGCCCCAAGCAGCCATGACAGCGGAAAGGGACAGCACCCCAGAACAGGCTGTTGGAGGGACAGAGAGGAGCACTGAAGCCAAGGGGAGGAGGGGACCCTCACCAGTGATGCGGCAGCCATACAGCTCCAGCCTCAGGGCGATGCCATTGTGCCAGGTCTGGGGACGGATGCGCACAAAGCGTGTGAGCACTGGGCTGTGGATCTTGTTGAGAACCACTTCTGTGGCATCCTCATTGGCCTGAAATGTCTGCAAGAGAAGGGAGGCACAAATGTACATTTGCACACACTGTCACATCCTCACCAGATAAACAGTCAAAATAATCTCAGGAGGGAAAACCAAGGAAAGGTTTTCTGGTCAGGGCCAGCCTCCAAGCAGGGCAAGCACCAGGGGCCAGCAGGGACATGTGAGCCACTGTCAGGACAGCATGGTGGACGGACTCACCTACCAGGCAGGAGAGCCAGGAGCTTTCTACCTGGCTGCCTCCCACAGTACTTCGAGGCACCTCAGACTATTGGGCCTCAGCCTCTTCGAGCTTGCCCCCAAACCTAGATCTGCTCCAGCACACATGATCAGATGCCCCCAAACAGGCTGACATCCTGATGCATCCTTGCACTGAGTTCCACCGGTGTGAGCAGGAAGGATGCACCTCTGCCTGGGGTGACAAGCTGCTGCCTCAGCCAGCCCCTTGCCCTTGCCTCTCCTGTGCGCATGCAACCTGCCACATGGAGACAGCTTTTCGGGAGTTTATGATCCCATATGGTATGAAAAGGCTGCTGCCTTACCAGATGGCCATAATCAATAACTACCAGATGGATGTTAGATCCACCTCTTCTGCCCATTTTTTTAATAGGCTGGACAAGGACTGGATACATGTGTTTCTATTTTAGGCTGCAAAGCCATAGTGGGGGGAAAAAAGGGAGGGAAAGAGGAAATACCCAAGGGGAGGGTAATTTTCAACCCTTTGTCTGCCCCAGCATAAAGAACCAGAGCTCACTGACCAAGGCTACAGGCATTGCCTGCTTTCCCTCTAAGCACACAGGCGCTTCAGGACAGGGCTAGACTATCCTCCCATCTCAGCCAGGAGCCACATCCACACTGAGATGCTGGCTGGGTTCTTCTGCAGAGTCCTACCATGTATACATGTACTAAGAACAAGAGTTCCCAGTAAGAATTTCTTTATCTCAGGAAAGCAGGAGAGTGTAATCTCTGGCACCAGTCTCCTGTGGGAGGCAGAAGTCAAACAATTCAGGACAGACGAAGGGGTGAGGTGGTCTCCTGGCCCCTTGCCTTGAATAGCAGCTAGGAAGCATTTTGTAAGCCTCCCATGGCTCTAGGCTTGCAGATGGCACACGTTACTGCTCTTCTCCCAGGATCCAGCACGGCAGGGCGTGCAGAGGGTGTTTAAAGGGCTGTTCACAGCACCCCAGCTAGCTTTGGTCTGCCCCTGCACATCGCTATCCACTCCTTCAGGGCAGGGAGCAGCCACCCCACAGAGGGAATCAGTTGCAAATCTGGCTGGTAATTGGGATGTGGGGTTGATGTGAACTTGAGCAGAAATGCTAATCTAGAGAATATATATCATGCTGCTACCGTTTAGCAACACAGCATGGTTTATGTGTTTTTAATATCCTATTTTATCCTGTCTGACCTCACTTCCCATCCTTTTCCCTGCTCAGCAGACACCAAATACCCTTTTTTTCCAGCAGGAGGGCTGTAAGAAGAGTGGTTACTGTGAAACACTCTCCAGGCATGTGTGTGTGTGTGTGTGTGTGTGTGCGCATGTGTGTGTGTGTGTCTTGTAAACCCGTGGGCACAGACACACAGACAAACAATTCAAAAGGATATATTTCCACACCACAGCAGAGCCTTCAGCTTTATGCCAACACAGAAGCTGACACACAACACCTTACCTCTAAACCTAACACCGGAGGACAGGAAATGTTTATCTGAGCCGGTGCAACTATTTTAGCACAAGGAGCAGCATGTCAGGTCAGACCAAAGGTGCCTCTGTCTCAGAGGATGGCTCCTAATGGTGGCCCCAGCAGATGTCCAAGGGCAGCAAGTCCAGTGGAGTCTTCTCCGGGCAACCTCTATTTGCTTCCCATCATCAGCAGTATGAAGACTCCATGAGCCAAAGGTTGCATATGGACCAGCATGTTTAACAGTCACTGACGAGGTTTGCTGCTCTTTTTGATTTAACATATTTCAAGTTTTGTTCTTTTTTAGCTCACTTCACACATACAAGTATCAGGGGCCAGAATCCAAATTTACACCAGCATAATTTGTTGCTGACTTCTGCACAGTCAAGCTTGATAGAAAGCAGAAGCAGGACTGAGCACTTTATCACTACATTGCTGAAAACATCTCTGAGATTACCTTGGTCTCAACCACCTGCTTCCAAGAAGAGCAATTTTAATTCTGCTTTAGATTAAGAAATCAGCAACTTACTCAGGCTAGATGACATTCAACAAGCTATGAACTCTGAATCTGGGCCATGACACTCCAGACTGCCAGCTTGTGAGGTCAGAATTGGCACCTGACTTCCAGTTCTGCTGTCAGCTGCACTGGCAGGATCTGTTCCATTGAACCTCACTTCTGAACAGCCCCAGCTGATCACAGCAAATCATCACTTTGCATCCCATTCAGCATAACAGAAAGGGGCCACTTTCAGAGGGCATGTGCTTGGTGCTGCTAGAGACCTGGGGTATTCCCACATGCTGATCTTTCAGCCTCCGCCCCAAGTGGAAATGCATTGTGAGACTGCAGGTCCCAATGCTGCTGACCAGGGTCTGACCCTGACCCTCTGGTTTCCCTGTGCTGATAATGCTGACCCCAGAGCCCCGGCAGACTGTGGAGAGAGGCCCATTGACTTCAACAAGCTCTACATCCTGCCTCAAATTAGCACTCACAGCATAGGAAGAACTAGCAAGAAAATGTGTGAAATTGGGAGTGCCAAGAAAGTAAAGATTTCTTCCCTCTCTACCAAAATAGAACATTGCTATTCCTCCCGTCCTATCTGCTTCCCATCCCACTCAGCACATATTTTGAGCCAAGTCTTCGAATGGTGTAAATCAACATATCACCATCGAAGTATAAGAAGTCACAGTAATTTACACCAGCAGAAAAAAAAATACCTGGCTGTGATCTAGGGAGATAGATAGATAAATAGATATATACACTCAGCAGAGAGCACACATGCGTATGCACAAGAACACACACTGAAGGGTGGTGGAGCCAGAAGATGAATGGGAAAACCATTAACAAATTAAAAGCACCTTCCAAGAAACAGTCAAGGGAACTCGCTTTCACTGCTGCATCAAAAAGCTGCCCATCTTCTCCCCATACACTGTATGTTTACTTCCGTTTTAGTCCAGACAGCAGGTCTGCATGTAAAATTAAATTGATAATCAATGAGAGCTGATCTGCTTAATTAATTTGCTGCAGAAAGCAAGTGGTAGGAGAGAGGCTGTAAAAGTAGGGGACATGATGTCTAGGTTAGAGGAGGACTGCAAAAGTTTTTTGTGTGCAAGCTCCACACATGCAAGCTCTATACCAGCATTAACAAGTTGCATTTTTGACATGTTGGAACTATCATAGGGTGATAGGGGTATTTCTGCAGCTACATTAGTTCCAGTGGATATGGGAATTGTGCCATTGGCAGTTTGGAGTGAAGGAGATGAAGGACAGGGAGACAAAAAGTGCCATGAAGTTGAAGAGGCAGTGAGTCAGGGAGGGAGTAGGAAGTAGCCTCTCTCCTGGTCTACTTATTATGCTGCTTGGCCAATATGCAATTTCTTGGGGTGCTGGGGAAAGTGGGTGAGGGAGGAAGAGGGGAAGGCCAAGGATGGCAGCAGCCCTGCCTTCGTCCGTATGTATATGTCTCTTCGGACCCACTAGATTTACTGCAGGATTATGTTACTCCTGTGGAGACAGAGCCCTGGAACAGAGCATGCTAACAGGATTAGGGCTTCAGGATTTAGACAGAGAAGCATGAAGGGGAAAAGTAGGGGAGCTTATTTTCCTTGTCAGATAGGGAAGGCATAAAATGGGGCATGTTTGATGGCAGGAGGATTCTGGCTCAAGTGGAGGGTGGATAGTTCTGGATTTAATAAATCCAGGAACAAGGAGTTAAAAGAAAAATGATATTTGGCAACACTCAAAAAAGCAGTGTCTGGGCAAGGCACAGTGTGCTGCATTGGGCTTGCCAGCTCCATGTCTTTGAGAGGCTCCACTCAGATTTGGGAGTCATCAGGGACATGAGGAGTGGTACTATGTTAGCCTGCAAAGGAGATATCAGGCCCAGAAATACAAAGCTGCAGCCTTGCTAGGAAAGCCAGGGCTGTAATTCTCCCCAGGTACTGCACCAAGGGTGAATGTGCAAGGCTGCCTTTGGCAAAGCCTGATGTCTTTGTCCTGCCTGCAAAAAGCAGCAGAAGCAGGCTGGGACCTGGATCTTTCTGGGCAAATCCTCTACACCACACCATGATGTATCTGCACAGAAACACTTGTGGCCCTCTGGCTCATTGCGCAAGCTTTTCCTGAATTTTCCAGATTAAAAAAAGCCACAGGACTGAAAGCTTTTCTCTCCTTCCTCATGTGAATAAATATAGGAGACCCAGTTAAGAACTAAAAAGACAGAGGAACACTCCTAAGGGAAGGCACAAGGGTCTCCAAAGAGTCATCCTCAATATTCACTGCCAGCACCAAAAACCTCTGATGTCCCCAGCTCCAATGTACAGCCGAGATGTTTGGCTCTTTGCAGCAATTCAGCCTTTGTGCAGATACCACCTGAAATGCCACCCAGGAAAGTTAGCTAATAACAATCACAAAGCCATCAAAATGAGTAGGAAATGAAAAACGCACATCAGCTGGATCTTGCTGCCATTTCTCATCCATTGACTTCTACAGATTCTGAAAACAAATGTTTCAATTGCATTTTACACACAGAGCAATGGAGGCAGTGAGAGCAGCACTCAACATGGTCCCAACCAACTGCAAATCCTGAAATCCATCCCATCCCCAGTCCCTTGCCACACTAGGTGATTCCTGTAGCTCACCTCTGGAGCTACGAAGATGGAGTGGCTCAGACCACGTGGGAGCTGGAACCTGAGATGCTACAAAGAAGGAAGTGGATCAGAATGGATGAGAACTTGGTTTTCTGATAAAATCCTCATAGTTGAGTCTGTCCAAAGAAAATGGCCAAAAATAAAAGGTCAAATCCTGCCAGGTGAAGAAAATGGCCAAAAACAAAAGGTCAAATCCTGCCAGGTGCTCTTTTCCTTCCTTGGGTTCAAGAAGAGTTGTTGTTTTCTAAAGGCATTTGCAAACCATTAGATAAGATCTCGGCACGAACACCAGGGCTGCTGCCTGGAAGATAACCCCAGAGGCCATTGGCCTGGCCCCAGGTCACAGGAGGTGGACACAACGGGGAGGGAAAGAGCCAGACCAGCCTTTCCGCAGCAGTGTTGGTTTGGCCCTGTCCCCTGGGGAGGGCATGCTGATGAGTAGTAAGGGGCAAGTATGGGATGGCACGTGGTGGTGGCCGCTCTCCTCCCTGTCACCCCTCTCGGGGACACACAGGAAGACAGCTCAGCACCCTGGCCAGGTTGCTGGGTTAGCCTCTCCCCCTGGTCCCATGCCTGAGGGAAAGACAAAGCACCATCCCCTGGACAGGGGGATGTCTGGTGTGTGCTGGGTCGGGCTTTGTGGGGAGTGGGCTGCCAGAAAAGGGGAAAGCTTGGCAGGGATGGGGTTGGGAAGGGGAGGGTGTGAGTGTGGAGCTCCACTCCTGCCGGCTCCCTTCCCACTGCCTCTCCATCCCAGAAACATAGCAGTGCTCGGCACGGAAACAGCCCAGTCAGCCCTGTCTGCTGCGAGCACATATTAATCACATTTTCCGCTGTTCCGTCTTGCCTTTCCCGTTTCCCTTGCTGCTGAGTGCCAGAAGCTGGGGACTCAAAGGTGAGCCATCACATTTGGCAGGGAAACACCCTGGCCCCACTGTCATCTGAAACACCAGAGGGAGGGGAAGCTGGGGGCAAATGAGAGGCGGTCACAGCCTCCCATCCTCTGCAGGGAGCATCATCCCCTCCTGCACATGCTGGCTTTCTCTTGCATCAGCTCCTTGATGAAGATGTGAATGTTAGCTGACCCCTGTATACATGGCAGAGCATTGCTTTTGGCTCACAGAGCTGGCAGAAGTTCAGAGCAGTGTTTGGTACACCCCATATACCTATGTGTGCATGTGCATATGTATGCGTGTATGTGCAGATATATGTATGTGTATATATGTATGTCTCTATATATACACGTATCTATCTGCCTGTACACAGAGAGCCCCTGTCTGTCCACACCTTCCCTCCCTCCCTCCCTACTTCTCATGGCACCAAATCAAGCTGCGGCAGACTTGAGGAATCTCTTTGGCATGGTTTGCTCTGGTGCTGCAGCCCAGGCTGTGCAGAGCTCTGCACCGACGTGGGGAGGGAGCTGCACCCTGAACAGACGTCTGGGAGCTTGCTGAGCACAGGAACAGTGGGATGAATGCGGGCACAGAATGTGGGGCCAGAGCGCCCCGGCACCAGGTCTGTGAGCGGGCGGCATTGCCCTGGCCCCGCGGCAGCTCAGCAGCTGGCAGCCAGTTGTTTGGCGGGGCAGGAAAGCAGTCACCCAGATGCAAGGGGTAGGCGAGCCACCGAGAAGCAATTGCTTATCCCCCAGCCTTGGGAGGTGTCTGCTAAATTAAGGCCAGAATGTGGGAACGAATAGAGACTGGAACAGAGGAGTAAAAATGAAGAGGTTTGATTTTTCCACTTTTTTTTTGTGAAAACAGAAAACAGAGTAGGAAAAATCTGTTAGGAATCAAGAGCCAAATCCCGAAATGGTGGCAATTCAGGTGGCTGTGGGATTGTTTTGGACTGACACCAGCCAGGCTTTAGGGTCTTGCTGGAGCAATGTAAATTGGCTTAGCAGCACTGAAACCAATCATGCTGTCCTGCTCCACCCTGGCTGAGGATCCATTGTCCAATGCCCAGGATTGCAAGAGTGGGATATTTATTCTCCTCTGCAACTAAAACCACCCTCCAGACCGGATTCCTGCTCCAGTTAGGACTTGAAAAGGTAAATTTATTGCCAGTGGTTATTTGAAACACTGAGCTGTGTACGTAGCTCATCTCTCTGCCCAGCATGATGCGTATGTCCTGCCTGCCTCAGCTTACAGAAAAGGTCCCAATGAGACCCCAAACTCACCTGGGGTGAGGAGAGATGGCTTCGGTTCACAGAAAGGTCTGCTGTGACCAGTGGATCCTGGGAGAGCACAGAGGCTCCACACCACTGCATGGGCTCTGTGTTAGGGCTATACATGAGCTCTGCCATGAGCTACTGTCCACCTGAGGATTGCCCTGTGTGGTGCTGGGCTGCCCTGTGCCTCCATTTCCCTGCTTCTAAAATAGGACTAACACTGCCTCACTGGCACATGAGGAGCTTAAATACTCCAAATATTGCAGGTATGAGACCCTGATAGGGACCTCTGCACAGAGAGGACTCATTCTGAGAAGCAGAGGGAATTTGAACCTAAGACACACTTGTGGGGAAGGGGAAATCGCACAGCCCGGAAGGGAAGGAAATGTCTGGATGAATCGTGGACGAGGCAGGCTACTGCATTTCATGCCAGCAGCACCCATGCCAGCAAACTGAAGGGATAGCTAATTTAACAGAAGTGCTGAGCAACCGAAAATTACTGGGACATGTGTGTGGGGGAGGTGTGTAGGACCCCAGCCACAGAGCTCACACAGACACACTATGGCATATCAGCAGGGAGGAACTGACAACAGCAGCAGTGCTGCTGGGTGCCACAGAAGTGCAGGAAAGTGCTTTCTTGAGGCACCCTTAACCAGGGAACTACCACATGACCAAAGCAATTGACAGAGAAAAATCAGCCTGGCACCATGGCTACCTTAACCCTCATTCCCACACACCAAACCTCCCATGCAGACCCCTCCAAGTTTATCTTTCCTGGCCACACACCAGCACCCATATGGCTTGAAATGGATGAACATCCATATTTACCCTCCCTCCTCCTTGTTTCCACCTCTGTGGGTGTCACAGAAACACAGCAAGAGCATGCACAGCTCCCAGGGCTCAATGCACCCTTGCTGACCATGCCTGCTTAGTGCAGATCCCACAGCTCTGGCAGTCTGGATTGTTTCTCATTATTTATTGCTCATTTTGTTCTCTGCGACGATGCAATTGCCTCTTGGGATTTCTGCCCTTTCATTTCCAGGCCTCAGTAACTCCTGAACTACAGTTTCATGTGGTTTTGTGATTGTTAACCCAGCATGCAGACGGGTCTATGACCATAAAAGTTCAATGAATCTTATAAGGCAAAACACAGGCTGCAAAAACATTTTCTCCTTCATTTGCAGTCAAAGAACATACTCTTACCACCACGAAAAATGCAGCAGCAGCCAGGTTTTCCAGGGAATAGTGTTTCCTCATTGCTGTGCAGAGGGGAAAGGACTATTTCTGCTCAGAGCTTCATCTGTCTTTTAGCCGTTATCAGAAAAAGAGTCCCTCACAGATTAAACCCTCCAGGCCTGCAAAATCTCTTAGTTCTCTTCCCTTTTGTTGGCTGCAAGAGTCACCAAAGTGCAGGCAGAAGAGACAAAAAGGCCATTACCTTGTGGTTTTTCCCATGCCGGTACATCATCCAGTCCTCCCCGTTGGTGCTGACCTCCAGCTTGTACGTACGGACATAGTAGCCCTTCTGGGTTTCCCTCGAGATGGCACCCTGTGTGGCAATGGCTGTGAGCACAGTCAGGAAGTGGAGGTCCACCTTTCCAGGGGAAAAAGGGACAAGAAAGAGAATGGTGACCACCTGAGACTCCAGAGTGGCTAATTAGTTCCTCCCTCTGTCTCAGAAAAATAAAAAAAGGTGCAAATTCAGCCTGTCTCACTCTATCTGGAAGTGCACAGTTCAACAGCACAACTCTCCCCAGGGCTGACTTCAGCAGGATAGACCCTGGGACAAGAGTAGCTAAGGGTCTTGATGTCAGTTTATATGGGACCATCACAAACCCTCCTTCCTGCCTCAGACCAAGCAATAGGATCTGCACAGAAGCTCATGTCCCTTAAAGCAGGACAGAGACTGACTTTTTCCATGTAAAATAAAAGCATGATATCCAATTAGCAAGTGCTGCAGCTCTTGGTTTTCCCTTGCTGTTTTTTTTTATTTTGTTTTACAACATGGGTTGAGAAAGGTCAGCAGAGCTGGCTTAGTAGCCCTGCCATGAATGAAGAATGAGACGTCTGCTAGAGGCAATGGCATTCACCACCTCCTGCTCATAGTGCCCTTTAGCAAGCAGTGTCTCCCAGTGATGTGACACAGCCAGAAGCTGTGTGTAGACACACTTTGGCTCTAACCAGCTCCCAGGGAAAGCCTTTGCTCTGTCAGCCCCCCGCCTGACATCCGCCTGCTCACACGCCCTGCATCACTGATGAGGTAAATATTATTCTAGTTGTTTTTCTATGCACCCCCTGGAGACTTTGGTCCTCAGGCCAGTGGTGGAGTCAGTGGCCCTTGTAAGTGGCAGAGGTCTCTCAGTCTCTGTCAGTCTGCTGGAAAGTCCATCAAGGTTTTGGGCAGAAAGGAGGGGGTGGGTGGGAGAGAGACAGCGGATGGAGCCAGTCTTTGTGCAGGCAAGCTAATGGGAGAGCCAGCCTGCTGCATTTCACTGAGGCACTGCAGCTCCCCTGCTGCTTGCTCCCCATGAGCCACAGAGGCAATAAAAAATTCAACAAGCCTTATGGTCAAGGGTCAGTTAACAGCGTGACACTCCATTTGGTGGGGGAAGAGGTGAGGGGGCTGCAGAGGTACCTGGAGGTATTCTTTGTTGCTGTCTACATTGGGGGTCCAGCCATTGTCATCACTGTTGAGCCGGCTCTGCTGCGGGGTCCATCGCCCATCTGAGTAGGTGGAGGAGGCACTGATCTGCATGTTGGAGATCCTGCCAGACTCCATCCCCAGAGGCACATTGCACTGAAAGTCTAGAGCAGACACACACATACACAGAGATTGGTTTACAGCCTCAGTACTTCACCCCCAAGTGAAAGGCAGCCCTGAACTAATCTTCCAGCTAACCCTGAGCAAAGCTGCCTGTCTGGAATGATAAACAGATCTGCACCATCTTGCAGGTTATGTGTGTTCACACATGGCACTGAAAAATTATAGATAGGGCAGCTTTGTGTTTGCATGGCCCTCTGAACACTTTAAATAGTCTGGATCTTTCTCCCTTTCTCTATCTTCTTAACCTTTGCTCAGTTTTGACACAATTCTGTCCCTTCGCTCCCTCCAAGATGTTCCAAGTATCCTTGTCCCAAAGTTCCCATCTTCTTGAAGGCTGTAGGTGAAATCTAAGCACTGACAAGGCAAGGAGTACGGACAGACACGTTAGGAGGGTGCTTACAGTTGTGCTGCCAGCAGGAGCATCAAGGACTGGAATGGGCAGCTATAAAGCTTTTGTGTGCATGTGCAAGCAGGGATGCATGTGTGTGTGTGTCTGTGCATATCTGCATGCACTGTATGTGGTATCAGGCTCATAGGGATTAACCAGACAATGTTATGAAAGATGCAGCTATGCCTTCCTTTGGATCTTCTCACTTCTAAGGCTTTAAAAGTCACAATTAGCTCAGTTTTATGGCACATCTCATCTATTTTATGGCAGTTGTCCTGTAAAAACAATAGCAAAGAAAACAGTGATAGAAAATACTGCACAAGTCCAAGTGTGCTGCTGCTGTAAATAAATGGGGCTCCACCAAACTGCCTGTGTTTTTAATGTGGCCAAGTCAACCTTGGGTGGAAATTACAGGCCAAGTTAGGATGTCAGTGCTATTATTAAAGTTTCAATTTCACCACCATAAATGAAAACAGGTCTGGCCCTTTAACAAAAGCTCTTGTGCTTGATTTTTCAAGCTTTGTGTTCAACATCTTATTTCCAAATCCTTTTAAAGAATGGAACAGGAAAGGGATTAAAGAACAGATCAGCTGAGTGGGGCAATAAGTAATGGCGAAGAGCTTGTGCTTGTCTGTAACTCTCACAGCCTCAGCAGAACATCCCTTATTCAATCACAGAGTAAGAGGTTGTAACCCTGGTGCTACACAACCCCTACTCTACCCTGCTCTCTGTCATAGGCTTTCAGTGGCAGGTCAAGGACTCCTTCTTTCTCTGGGACTGAGGGGTGTCCTGAAGGCTTCTTCTGTTGTATCAGAGGTTCACTGCAAACAGAGGTCAAGAACAGTAGCTCTGATGCAAAAATACCCTGGGAAAACAAATGGAACCTTTCCTTGCCTTCAAGTGTTGTCATAAAATGCTCTTCATTCTCAAAACACACAAGTTACTTCCTCATTCCACATAAATTTAACTCCCTTATTAAGGGTTATAAAATAAAAATTGGCTTGAAATTCTTAGAGCTTTAAGCAATCTTTAATTAGACAGCCAAGAAATTCCAATTTGTGGTTTGGGACTGTGAATTTTGGGAAAACTAGAAAGAAAGAGAGAGCGAGAGAGCACACATATTTTCCCCCATGCTTCAATGAATCTGCTGCACATGCTGGGCTGAAGTCTTCCCCTAAATCCTTTGGGCTAAGCACATACACGAAGGCTTCTAACCCAAAAGGTATTGAGAAGACTTCACAAGCAAGTGAAAAGTCAACAAAAGGTCAGAAAGTGAAATTCTTACTAAAATCTTACTTCTACCAGAAATGGAAAACAGACCTAAGTGAAACTGCTGTCTGCACTGCTTGTGGAGAACCAGCCCCTGGACGCACTTCTGCCTGCCTCACTCTTTTATATGCCAAATGAAAGATGGGAAACACAGGGGACACAACTAAGTCATACACACACATTTCCAACTTACTTTCTGGGACTTCCTGGTGGATCAAGTAGTACTGAGCAGAGAAACCGTCCTTAGCCACTGCCAGGTCCGTGTGGAAGGTGAGAGAGAGGACGCCGGTGGTTGAGCGGATGTCCGATGGCATCTTAGTGCCACAATGCCTGCCTATCAAGGGGCCGACTGCAAGAGAAAGAGCAGAGAAGGTAACGCCTGCTTTTCCACCAGCCTCCTGGGTCACCAGCACATTGCTGACCAGGATAAAAAAGATAGGCTTTGGGGATGGGCTATTTTTTATATCCATTGGCCTGGTGCCATGCAGTGCAGAAATACCCACTGCAGCAGGCATTGCTCTGCAATTGCTGGGAAATGCTCCAGAATGCTCTCAGTTTCACTATAAGATAGAGAGGTTCTCCCATCATTGTATGAACCCACACTGCCCTTCCCTGAGGGAAAACTGCTGGTGTTTGGAGTGTCCCATGGGGCTTTTCAGATCAGTGGTTACAACAGAGCACTAGTTTGTGGTTTAGTGAATGCAGCCTTCTGCAAGCACACTGTCCCCAAGCTGGCCATGGAGTGCCCTGATGGCAGGTTGCAGGCTGCAGCCTGAGGTTAGGCACCCTTGGTGTTCAGACACAGACTGCACAGTTTTGGAGCTTTGTGAGACACCAGGAAGGGCCAAAGAAAGCAGTGCAGCACCCTGTGGCTTACCCTGAGGGATGCCATCCCAGATGTCTAGCCAGTCATACTTGCAGTCTCCTTCCCCTGCCTGCAGTGGGTCATGCTCGAGGTCAAAAAGCAGAAAGTGGAGGAGGATTTCTGTCTTTGGCTTGGCTATGATGGTGAAGATGCAGTCTAAGTTGTGTGGATACTTGTCAGGGAAACCCGGAGACTCAATAGTGCCGTTAGTGGCAGTGAAGTTTCTGGAGCAGTCCTCGGAGCCTGTAGCAGCAGGAAAAACCCAGAGCCTTAGCAACAACAGAGCTTAATGCCAACAACTTGACACTGTGGAAAGCCCATTCTGAGGTAAGCAGGGTTGTGTATTCACTTCTGGAAAGTGTCCTGCAGCTCAAGAGCTGTGAGAATTACTGCAAGAAGTGAGAAGGTGATTTTCAAAGCTTTCCACAGGTGGAGAGACAAAGTCCATGAGGTCACTGTAGTGGATAACATGGTTCTAAATCCCTTAGACAGCTTTGCAGACATAATCTATATACCACTGCTGATCCTCCTGACAATTACCTCAAAATCAGGACTAGAAGAATGATCCTATCCAAAACCATGGATGTGATTTGGCAGGCCAGCACCCTGCCACATTCCTCACACTGGTGGTGGTGGACAGGGGCGCCACACCAAGATGGCCTGCCTTCCCCAGCTGGCCCTTTCCACTCTAAGCTGTCCCCCAAACACTGACCTGGCAGACCTGTATGCTGCTCCAGAGCCTGCAGAGAGGCTGGCCAGCAGGCAGGGAGCTGCCATCCATAGCACTCATGACACAGCTGCTACCTGCAGCCATGCAGGCAAGGTGCCACAGTGGCCCCAGGTCTGATGGACAAGCCCCTGTTGGGGAAGGAGCTGCCTGGGATGGGGCAGAGAGGAGTAACGGGATGTATTCTTTTTGGAAAGGCTGTCCCCATGGGCCAGTCTCCTGCAAACTCCAGCCTTTCAGCAGAGATATCTGTGCCTCAGTTTCCTCTTGAGAAAATCCGGAAGCACAAATATTCAAACATTTACACAGTGAAAGGGCCTGTGGGAGGCTGCCAATGTCTCCACTGTTTGCTGCAAACCCTTGGGAAGTGCACGGTCAGCCTGCAGCATCCCTGAGATCCACACAAGGGAGAGGGGCCAGCTCCAGCATAAGTCCCCAAAACGTGGCCACAGCAAGAATGGGGGTAACAGGGGCCATGGCAGGGGCATCTCTGATGAGAGCAGGAACAGAGCCCTCTTTTTCACAGAATGAGCCATCCACACCAGAAATGCAAGTTATTTCTATCCTTAAGGAAGACCTTTACATGGTGGGGAGGACAGACAATGTTGCCTCTTATTTATTGCTGACCTCAGCACTGGCCTCGGCTGCAGCTCGGTGCCCCCTCTCGTACAGCCAAGGTGCCTCAGGGTGGCTGGGGAAAGGGGGATTTGTGTCATATTCATACCACGGTGACTTTGAAACCCTTTTCAGGACAATAGGCAACAGAAATCTGCAGCCTGGAGCCATCAGAGGGGAAAGGGGATGTTACAGAGGCTGCTGGCCACTGCTGCAACCCAGCACTCGCATTCGCAAAGGTTTCTGCTTCACTTTTACTGGGACGCTCTCCTTCTCCTCTACAAAGCCTTTTGCTCCAGTTCTTCCAGGCAGCACGAGCCTTCCCAGGACTAATGGGAGACTTGTTATTCAATTCAGCATTAACCTACCAGAGTCAGGCCAGCAGCCCGCAGTAATAGCAGGATCTTGCGCTGCATTATGCAGTGCCTGGCTGGAGAGCTACTCAGGAGAGGCTCTTAATTGACTACCTAATGAAGCAGCCAGCTTTTCTGGTGTGAACCTGTGGGGTAAAATGCAGAGGCAAAAAAACAAGGCCAAACACAAATCACAGCATAGTGCCATAACAGGGGTAAGGGTGTGCTTCGTTCCAAACAGCCTGAAAGACGAACAGATAAAAAGTGAAAATAACACAAGCTCCGAGCTGGGGAGAAAATCAAAGATTAAACCCAGAGTCAGGGACTGTCCTCTAGAGACAGGAAAGATGTAACTATGTCACCGCATTAGACAACAGTTTCCTCATGTGGGGCTCTTATCCCATTTGGCATCTTTGTCTACATTTTGCCTAATAGCAGCAAACACAATGATCAGCTTTTTATAAGGAAGCTGCAGATAATCAACGGGAGTCATGCTGGCTTCGGCAGCACAGGCCAGCCTGAGAGGAGACTTTGCCCAGCGCTGGAGAGCTCAGGCCGGCCCTGCCAAACTGACTCACAAAGGGAGCAGCAGGGAGGCTGGACCAGCCAGAGCAGGCGGCTCTTGTCAGCCCACAGAACGCTGACTGATATCCATCAAGGGATTCAAAGACTGGTATGTGGTTGTTTGTATGCAGATTGCTCCTCTCTCACACTGTGATAAGGGAAATTTAGCACAAGGTGAGGAAATAAATGCTCGATTGAAAAGAGCTGCCTTTACTGATGTGGACAATGACAATCTGATGACCTTTAAAGCTGGTGACACCCTTGCTGGTTACCCTGACAGCTCAGACGGAAACTTGGCCCATGCCTGCCTGCCTGCCATCAAAAGGCAGGGTTTGCTTGTACTGCAGTAGCCCCGCAGCCAGCAAACCCACCGTCCTCTCTGGAGCCCTGGCGGGGACTGGGCCTGGGCAGATGTGGGTTGGGAGTGCTCCCTGATCACGAGCTCATCCACGCTCCTGTGCCAAAACCTCCTTGCCAGGTTTTCATTTTTTCATTTCATGGCCTGTGGCTATAAGAAAGGGTGGCTGTATCTGAAGAGGATGGCTGCCTGCAGGGTGGGGGTGGCAAAAGGAGCCCCAGCACCACTGCAGCCCTAAGGGCAGTACTGCAGGGACTTACACATCGAGGGACACAAACTCAGCTCCAGCCTCCATCCAGTACCTGCTCTCCTCCAGATCAGTGCTTGGTTCCTCTCCCTCCCTGCCAGCAACAACTTCTCCTTTCCCCATGAATTTGGCCCCTTACTGACTCCCACCCAGACCGACAGGGTTCCTGCCATCCCTTCCCACAGCATGGCCCAGCCAGCTGGACCACCCCACATTGCCTCGTGCTCTGAGTCAGGGCATGGACACAATGTGAGGTCAGGCACAACCCAGGACAGCCTGTTGGGCTCACAGGAGGTGTGAGCAGGGAGAGAGAGGCAAGGGAGGCTGAGGTGGGTCTTCCCACCTGTATTTTTTGCCATCCTCTATGACAGTAACTGGGGGGTAGCAAATCCCAGTATCTGGCTGAATCACTAAACTTTCAGGAGTAATCTGCATCCTAACCATCAACTAATAGTGGTGGTGAGCTGTCTGCACAACAGCTCAATGGCCAGTTATGCAGTCCAGGCAACAGCCAGCAACAGCACTTTCCTCATCCATCTGAACCTTCTCACATGTCCTGTCCTCAGTGATTCACGATGAATTTAGGGAGTCTCATTTTCTTGCAGCAAAGTCTCCACATTCACATCTACCAATGGCCAGACTGTCTGTGCACTTTTCTCTGCTGCACAGCTGGCCCAGGGCCCCTGGCCACTGCTGCCTGTGCTCCCCATCTTTTCTTTAAACAGGCTGGATAAGCAACCCTGTTGTGCTGTTTTTTGGTTCTTCCCATGGCACAGACATTTTTTTTCCGGTGCTGGATGCAATGACTGAAAGCCACATGTGTTGTCTTCCAACACATCACCAAAGGAATGCAGGCACAGTGCCCTGTGGGCACCTGCATGCCCATGCAAAACATTCTCCTGTTCCCTCAGCATGCAGGCACACCTCTCTCACATGCACACAGAGCAGGGGCTATTTTTCAAGCCTCTTGCTTCCCAGACACAAAATTCTGGCAAATATTTAGACAGAAATGCTATTAAAAGGGCTTTGTGCAGACTTTTCATTCCTCAATAATAGTTCAGTATTAAACAGAATTATGAACAGTTCCTCTTATATCAGCCTGGAAGGGTGCTGCCTCAGACTTTGACAGCACTGCTGACAACAATCACTTTAAAACTAGAGCTCCCCAGTTACAAACCCCACATCCACGGAGAGGAAACACAGCATCACTGATCAACCCTGAAATGCAACTCCACAGGAGGGGGAGCTCCATGCACTTCTAACAGAGGGACAATCCCCTTTTAGCCCTAACAAGCTCCACGCATGCAAGGGAGAAAAGATATATGTTTCTAGTCCTCAAATACAAGAGAGCATTTAAGGAGGAACCCTGCTTTAGTTGCCACATTGTAATCCAAAAATGCACTGTCACGTGCCACTAACATCTTTACCTTCTTGGAAATGTGATGCACAGACTTGCTTAAATTTAAAACAAAAAAAAAAAGTCCTTTATCTCTGGAAAATATGCTAGAAATCACATTGAAAAGGTGGTCAAAGGCATCTCCTGGTGAAGATAATTGTGTCAAGCAGTCTGGGAGACAGGCACTGACTCAGACACTTACCTGTCTTGTAGATCTCATAGCGCAGAGAGAAGCCGGCACCTTGCCGTGCGTAGTCTGAGGTGAACTTGATATAGAGAGAGGGGCCAGAAGAGATGATGGTAGGAGGTGCAATGTTCCCACAGTGCTTGCCCAGCAGGTCTGCTGCCTCACTGTCCCCATCCCGGATCTCGATGTAGTCGTACCTGCGGAGGCAGGTGAAATGGCAGGGAAACCATCTGTCAGGGGGATGC
Organism: Picathartes gymnocephalus; assembly: GCA_013390045.1. Classification (NCBI taxonomy): domain Eukaryota; kingdom Metazoa; phylum Chordata; class Aves; order Passeriformes; family Picathartidae; genus Picathartes; species Picathartes gymnocephalus. The sequence continues at coordinate 87,405 of WEKY01008981.1, read as the reverse complement.
TTCAGGACACCAGGCACAAAAAAACCCACTCTTGCTACCTGCATATTTCACAGAATGTCTTCCAGACAGGTACCTGAGACCACATCACAGACCCAAAACATTTTTCTCTTTTGTTCTTTCCTCTGTTGCCATTCACATTGTTAATTAATTGCACATACATCCGCTTCACCTTCAGAGCCAACATGCAAAATTTAGGACATGCTTTACCTCCATTTCCACAGAACTCCTCTGGCATGGGAGAAACTCAGACACAACTCTCCTGGGGCTGCTCTCCTCCCCTGACCTCTCTTCTGAAGTGCCATTGTGCTGTTTGACAGACCTCACTTTATTCCAGTATCCATGTGGGATTTGGCCAAGCATGTACCAAGCGTGAGACTGTCAATGTTCAATCCATGTGAGCAGGTAGCTATTTTGTGCACTGATACCACAATTGTCCTTTAGCAAGCATGGCAGTACACTCACTTAGCACTTGGATATTAACATTAATCCTCTTCTATTAAGTGCTAATGAAGATTTTCTGTGGATGAGAAGTGTGTAAGAGCTGGGTACCCACATTTGCTATTGCTGATCTTGTACACCCTGTAACTGAAACTTGCCTTTGCTAAACCCTACTTGAAGATGTTCCACCTGCCCACTAGCATGGCTCCTGGGATTCTGACTGGTCTGGGGGAAGAATGTGTAGGGTTAGAATTGCCTCCTGGTGTAGAGACAAAAGCTTGTTGCAAAGCTTGACTGGAAGGTGAAACTGCCACAGATCCCTTCATATTTTCTCGGCCATAAGTAGGCAAGGCAGTGGTATCAGGCTCTGCATGCTGTGAAGAAACAAACAGCTTTTACGTGTACATCTTGTTCTTCAGCTGCTTTCTAACACCACGTTCTCCTGCCCCTCTCCTCTCTGGCCAGCACACTGCTATTTACAGAAACTGATCATCTCTCTAGGACTGTTTATTTGCTTTGTATTAACCTGTTTGAACAACATGCTACAGCTCTTCTCACGGGGCCAGGGAGGAAAAAAGCATTTCCAGGCTGCCAGGAATCTGCCTTTCTTCTTTGTCACAAGATCTTCTGTTTCGGAATGGAGACTTGAAAGAAGAAGTAGCTTGCTGGATACAGAATGACCCTCATGTGACTCATTCCCGTTCTGCAAAGCACATATCGGCAGGCAACAACCTCAAAACAAACTTACAGGGACTTAGTGTGCTCCTCCACAAAGAAAGATGGCCCAGAAGGCTTTGGTTTCACTCCTTTCTGGGACTAAATCAGGCTGAGAGCCAGAAGCAAAACGCCTCCAGATAAAATCCTGTCTATGCTGGACCGAGCACTCAACTAGCTGCAATCACCCAGCCTTTAACTTCATTACAGACTCAATTGGCTTGGCCAAGGTGAAATCGAAGCGGTCTCGAGAAGTGGCACTCGAAGAGGAAGAGCATTTGGCTTAGCTGGTGTGTGGACACACAGCAATGCAAATGAAGATCTGCTCCTCCTGCTTTCTCCTCAGCTCTGCCTAGCCCCCTATCACCTCGTGACCCCTTATTACCCTGACACCAGTCAGCAGCACCCTGCGTGACCCCACTAATGTCCATCATGTGTGGCTTGATCCTACCATCTCTCTAGGGAGGAGGAATATAGAAGGCAGTGTTAGTGCTTCTTCTAAGTAGAATTTTTTCCTCCTTGTTTGTCTATTTGTTTAAAGTACTACTGAGCAAACAGTGGGGACATTTTGTTCTCTAAATCACTACTTGCTTTCAGCATGTCTGCAGCCCTTCCACATCTGAAGTGCACATCTGTGCTGCAGGACTACTGGCTACTAATGAAATTGTAAATATGTGGCAAAAAATTAATTTGGCAAAAACATGAATGTTGGAAAAACACAGTTAATGAAGTGGCCTGTAAAAGCTGCCATTTTCATGCTCAGGCAGAGGTTAGCTGCATCCCAGGGAATCACATCTGTTTGTGACCTTGTGGAGTTGTACCTTGCCTACACAGTACACGGCTTCAACTACCTGACTGCAATGATCAGAGCGTCTGCTGTAGCCAGCACACCAAATATCCTAGTGCTGTCCACATGGCTCCTCAAGCCACCCAGATCTGTAGGAGCCCTGCAATTTCAGAAGCAAGTTCTGGACCAAGAAATTTTTGCTTATTGAATGGGTGACAGACTTCCAATAATACATACAATTAGGCAATATTGCAATATGCTCATGGGCAATCTGCAAATGGAAAATTAGTAAGTAAAAAATTAGTAAGTAAATCATCAGGAAATATTTGCCTCTTTGAATTAAACCCTATTTGGATTCATTCAAGCATCTAACTTAGCTTTCTCATACTGGAGCTAATCCTTAATAAATCAAATGTCAAAAACAACTGAAAAAAAGCCCTTAAGAGAAGGCCAGGAAATAATTTTTTGCCAAATGTAAAATTAATATAAATGTGTGAGAGTTTTCTTCCCTAGTTAAAAAATCTTGGCCCAAGTCCTCTGCTCTGCATGAGGCAAAACTTTTTCTTTGGGTCATATAAACAGAGTGTGAATTGTGGAAGTATTACACATGGGAGATAGCTCCTGCCCAGATGAGCAGGAGCCCCTACTTCCTCTGCATCACAGCAATTAAGCTTCAGGCTTTCAAAATGAAACACCAAAGACATCCAGTCAAAACTGTTAAACTTCCAAACTTCAGCAAGAATGCCAGCTAATCCCCACCACAGATTCTTTTGGAACTATCTGCTTCAGTCATGTCCATGCCTTGGCCCTCAAACAAACAAACTGATAAACCCCATTCTCCTCATTTTGGGTCACTGGACACGTTACAATCCAGTTTGGCCAAATCTTTGCTCCTGTTAAGCTTAAGCCTGGTTTCTTCTTCTTTCCTTGTGAAAAAGAAGAAGAAAAATTGGAAGGAAGAAAACCCAATCATGCTTTCTACTCTACCCATTACATTTTCAGATAATTATGGACTAGGGCACAGCTGGGTGGGACACATTTATGCTGCAACAGCATTCAAACTGTCTCATACTGTGCTCAGCAATTTGCATTTCACCCATATAACCAAATCCATTGTTTCGGTCAACATGCACCAACATTCTTGTGGGCTGACCTCTCTGGCATTACCTCCACTGGGAAAGCTGCCATCCCCAAGCACATTTTATGGCCACTTCTCCCCACCTAAGCATTGCTCCAACAAGCCAAGCATAAACGTGAGGGCAGGGTACAACCTCTAACCCACAAGTGAAATAAATGGATTAACCAACTCTTCTTTTGCAGGGAAGGTGACCACAGTTGGCTGCTCCTCCAATGGCACAACTGCAGGATAGTCTCAGCTGCCACTTGATTGGGAAGGCCAGTGAGTTGGTTTGAAACCACCTCAAACAGCTTTTCACCAGGGATTTGTGAGGCTGGGAGGCACTGCTGAACTGCTTTTAACTGCTCAGAAAATTGAGGCTGAGAAAGAAGGGAAATACAAGGCTTAGATGCTCTTCTTGAAGCTGTTTAATGAGTTAAATAGAAAATGTACAATGCTTACAAATATTGCTGCGTTTTTATTACATAATTTTTAGTAGAAAGTGCTTTGCTGATGTTACAAAAGCTTTTATAAACTAATTATAAAGCACTTCTACAGCCTGTATTATTCATGCTTGTTTGCTTGCTTTTTCCTCCAGTCAACCTCTCTGCTTCCCAGGCTTTCCTTTCTGTTTTTCCTGAGTCACTTTGCTGCTGGCTCCCCAAATGAGGTGCAACAAAGGCAAACAAACGCCAGCTGTGGTGATTATGAGAAGACCTCCAGCTTTTCAGTCCTTTTGTGTTTCAAAATAGCTGATCTGCTCTCTGACCATTGAGCTGTGCTCCATGATGCCCTGGGGCCAGGACAGACCTCCCAGGTGCCCACCCAGGCACTGCTGAGCTCCAGAAATGCTACAATCCACCTGGGGAGCAGCACTAGAAAGGCTGTGACATTCCTCTGGGTGCTCCTCTCCAGAGGGAAACTCAACACAAACAGTTTAGTGACCCATACTGCTGAACACAAAATCAACAACCCTGTTGACCCTCATCCCCAGGTCCCAAGAGATTCTAAGCCCTTGCCCACTGAAACATGCTCCAAGGGCATTACAGTGACATCAGCTTAGGATGGGGAGAAACATGAATAACAAATTATTTATATGTTCACAGCCCTATCATAAGTCCTCTGAATACATAAACTTGTGCAAGCTTTGCTTCAAAAAAAGCCTAAGGAGGACTGGCTCCCCAGGCCAAGCTCTGACCTAGCTGGCAGCCTTCTCAATCTCTCTCTGCAGTTATGATTTGAAGTAGGTAAGGACTTGCACTCAGCAGAGCCCAGTTTCCAGTGCTTGCCAGGACTGGAAAGAGAGGCAAGGCTCTAACCTGAACTCCCCCAATGTTTAATTTGGAGCTATTATTTATAGGCGTTTCCATGGGGCTCATGACTGCAGCTGGCAAACAGTAACGATGGGATTCTCACGAGACCCTGGGAGGTAGGAAGGCAGAGAGGAGCAGTGTCTGCCCCAAGGTCACACAGGAAGTTTGCAGCACAGCCAAGAATAGAAGCCAGTCTTGACTGGAGAGATTATATTATATAGGAGAAACCTGGCCTAGACAGACAGAGAGACAAACAGGTACAGACTGCATGCCAACAACCCTAAATTTGGGAAGGTCCAGGGCTAACTTGAGCCTTCAAGACCTCTGATCTGCTTGAACCACGTCACTGTTTCTTGAATGCATCTGCTGGGGAGAGGAAGAGAAACTGCAATTCTAGTGAAATTCAGCAGGTGTTAATACGCTGCAGGTAGCTGGGGAAGACCATGCTTAGCCGCAATGGCAGATAGTAAATGCAATTGTTCCCCCTTTGAAAAGGTGGTGGGAGGTTTATTTCTCAGAAATTGTTATAAAAAGCATAAGGTTTTTGGAACATCCTCTAAGAACAGGCAGTTTCTTAGAAATTAAATAGCAGTTGAAGTATAGAGATGGTTAAGAAATGGTGAACCAGCACCTCTGTGCTTGTTGTGCAATCAAGAGGTGGCTAGAATTAATGTCCATTGCATGCTAGCTGGCTTAGTAAATTTTTCTGTGTCACCACCCATCTTCATACTCTTTTGTACGCCACCTTCCAAACAAATCCTTATTTCCATGGGTGGTTACATTGCGAAAGACAAAAAAAACCCCCAGCTTTTCCATGATGTTACACAATCTTGAGCAACTGCAGGACATACCCTTCAAAGGTTAAATTGTTCCAGAAGCTACTGAGGACTTTCAAACTAATTTTTTTTACAGCCATGATAGCAGAAGCGAGCACCACTGTTGTCTGATGAAACAAGAGCGATGAAGTTTGATCTTAGCTGCCAGCCCTTAATCAGAGTAATTAATTATAAATATAGCAGATGAATTGGATTCTCCTTTGACTTGAACTGGTTTTACACATGTGTAACTCATCATTTTAAGGGTAATCACTCCTAATTTATCCTGGTGTGAGAAGAGAATCAGTCCTCATAGACACAGGCCCTGATATAGATTTGTGCACAGAGCTAAAAAGCCTGCTTTAGCAAACTAAACATCCTCTGTTCTCAGGGGAAGCAGACTTCTCACACACAGCTTGGGATGGGATTAATTGTTCTTCTACACTGACAACAGAAGTACTTCAAATCACTCTTACTGACTAGACCTGGGCTTCAGGTGTCTGAACAATGAAGAGATGAATCTCATCTCAGTTTGAACCTTTTGGGGCCGTTTTTGCACATGGTGAGGCAAAAGATGCTCACAGAGCTTGCCCTTGTTTTGCCCTTATGGAAATAACTGACTCTGGCAACAACAGAGAGAAATGGGCTATAATTACTCTGAATCTGAAGGGATTTCACTGGACTTCAGTGACTAAAATGACAAAAATCCAGTGGCAGCAGGGGGAGAGCTAGGCTGGTGTGGGGGGAGTGGGAGGCAATGGCACAGGCAAAACTGCTTAGGATTTCTCGGAAGTTTGTTTTGAATTTGTTGTATCCAATTACGTCTTGTGTAATCACAGTATTGTGGGGGTTTGTAATCATTCTACTGTGCTTTGGATTATTTTCTTATGTCCTCAAAAAATCTGACCAGAATTTCTGAGAAATGAAAAAGATCCAGTTAAAGGGAAAGAAAATAAATTTTAAGAAAAGGAAAAAGAAAAAGAAAAATAGAGAAGGAGAGAAAATAACCCTATTAGATTGGAAAACTTCTTCAAAAATGCCTTGAATACAAAAAATGGAAACTATAAAGAGCCTCTATTTATACTCTTTGGGTTGCTGTTTTCACCCCCTTACAAGCTGATGGGAAGAGGCTTTCAGCAGTTACTGCTCACTTATATGAGGGGGATAAAGGTAGCCAAAATACTTCGTGCAAAGGGAGGAATAAAACATAACTGCAAAGTGCTCCTGAGGCAAGCTCAGATCCAGGAGGGAATTTCAGCTCCTAGCATGCTGCTGCCCTCCCCTGAGACAGGAGAGCAAAGGCTCCCTGGCGCTTTGCCGTTCATCTCCAGGCTGCCTCCCTCAAGCTGTGTTGCCAGATCGCTGCGGAAAGGCACGTTGGAGGGAGAAGTGCTCTCATCTGGGGCATGTCTGGAAAACCGTCCGTTATATAAGAAAAGAGATGTGCTAATGTGCACTCTGGGGCTTTTCTGCAGGCTGTTGTTCAGGAGTTACACATGGCTGTTTAATTTTATTTCTGTCTCCAAAACCATCTCTATAAATTCCTCACTCTTCTATTTTTAGCTACAGGGGTCTTTTCTTGCAAGATGTCTGTGGTGTTCTTTGGTGGGGGGAGAATCATGGTGACATCAGGAATAAAATATATAAAGCATGTTCAGAATAAGCCCCCTTTCCATGGCATTCTGCCTTCTGTTGCTGTTCTAAGGTAACTGAAGCAACTCACAACCCTTTCATACCCCCAAAACACAGGACACTTGAGAAAATGCATTTGCACTTTTCTCCTTCTGCTACAATCCATCTGTGTAAAAAATTAGACTTTAGTTTCTATGTCATTTTACTGTCACCACTCGTAGGCACTTGATCACTAACAGAAAGAAAAAAAATAAATATAATAAAAGATAACAACCTCAAACGGAAAATTTACTGCCGAAAAGCAGCAGAGCAGGCAGAAGGCAAGGGCAAATGTTCACTTTGATCTCTCTGCAGTGGGGGGACAGATTCTCCTTTTCCGATGGGATCTAGTGCCTGAGCTCAGGCAATAAATGGAGATGAGCTCAGGCCACGCTGTCCAAGTTCTGGGGTGCTGATGAAGACTAGGGAACACTCACATGGCCTGCTGTGCCAGCCCTATTCCCAGAGGAGCATGTGATGTTCCATCACACCTTGCTGGTGCAGTATCAGTCATGGCCTTAGGCACAACATGCAGTGAAAAGCAAAAGGAAAGAGAAAACTGGGATCAGAGCTTGGTAGCTGGGCTTTCCACTATCACTCATTTGTACTGGCTTTTTTTCAGCACAAAACTGAAATAAACACCTCGTTAAACACCAATTGTATAAAGGAGGTTGTAAGAACAGAGCCCTGACCAGCCCACCCTCACCCTCCTGGCTGTCTACATCCCTCATTAATGACGGATGGTCACCCTGGGACTGGCCCACCATAGGATGACTTTCTGACCCCGCATTTTCTCAGACACAGCCTGTTCACAGCCCAGCTCCTGCCTTAGCTGATGCACAAGTGAGTAAAGCTTTGCTGCCAAGACTGGCCTGCAGCCTCCATTATTTGGGCATTCCCACAATTTGGCTGTACCAGCTTGTAGTAAGAGCTGTTTCTGGGGCAAACAATGTTGGAAACAAAATAACTTTCAATTTTTTATTTTGTGCCTCTAGTTAGGCTTGACTTAACTTTGCTTTGGGGAAAGGAATTTTCTGTAGTTTTTTTTAAGAGATGCAGCATCACTCTAAGGAGATGGGCTTAACATACCAACAGACTGGGAGTAGCACAAAGATACCCAGAAAGATAAAAGGCCATCAACAGAACATCAGTGGCCATCTATGAACATCTACCCTCAGATGCCTCCTAGCAGAACTGGAGACATCTGGTCCGGAAAAGACTAATAAGAAAATCTAAGAATGAAGATCTAATTAACATTGGAGGGAAGGGGATTTGGATCCAATGGGAAACTGAATACTGGGGGTTGCTCAACTCTGGACCAATAAGCTTTGAAACAGTGCATCTCTATGGGTTTTTACTGTATAGTTTGGGGGGAAATCCTACAAAAACATGTGTGTGTTGGAATATTTTCCTTGGCACATCCTGGCCAGAAAATAAAGTAATGCTTGATTCTCTGTCACTTCAAATATAGTACTAGAGGGTTTTTATTTTCTTCCAGATTTTCAGTGACAAGCCTGATCCCTCCTTGCTTACTGCATAGCACAGCATCTACCCATCTCTCCTCAAAATACGGGCACTTGCAGCTCAATAACCATCTGAACCAAATGGTGCCAAGACCTGAGCCAGGGTGAGTGCAGTGCCGCACATGTGCCACACCTTGCTGTGCATTGGCAGCAGCAGTGACCTCCCACATGGTTCTCTTTGACAGCACTATCTGGGGCTGTGGGAAGAATTAGCTGCTGGCAGAGGCTGCTTGGTACCCCTGAGGTGAGCTCAGCCCAGCCCAGGACAGCAGGTCAGAGAGGCAGCCACATCAAGGTAGAAGAGGAAGACAGAGACAAGGGAATGGGATGCTGCATGAGGCTGGTAGGTACCTTTTCTCCTTAATGTGTTCTGGGAAGAGGGGGATGGGACTGTCCCTGTTTCTCCCACAAACAAAACCCTGTCACTGCTTTGTTCAAAAAGATTTTCTTTCAAGCAACCCTATGTGTCACCCTCCCATTCAGCCGTGGCAGTGTGTCTGCTTTGTCCTGCCAGCTCAGCCATGGAGTGTTTACAAGCCTCCCTCACCCTTCCAGGCTGTGGTTCAGCTCCATTGACACTGAAGGCAACAGACTCCTCTCTCTGTGTGTGATGAATCAATTACTTCCTCGGACACTCCATTACTATAGCCCTTACATCTCCAGATAGCAGATGAAAAGACAGGCTGAGAAGGGGGACAGGGAAGGGGAGAGGTCTCCTGAGGTCTCCTTCAATTGGGTTGTTGGACATCTGAAGAAATCCCCATCTGCCATATTTAAAGACAGAGAGATGTTTTGGTCCTGAACGGCAGAAAAATCAGAGGGTTTTCACAAAAGAAAACCGAAGAAATCAAATGGGTCAAAAAACTTCAACAAGATGCAGTGAACATAGATCAATGGTGAGACAGTCCCCTCTGCTGATGGAGATCCCAGACCTTGTTCCCACCCATGATTAACAGCCAAACGCTGGTATTACCAAAGAGTCATTACACCTTCCTTCTCACTGCAAAATAACAATGTAAATGAAACCTCATACCATCACTCACAAAAGAGGAAGGAAGCTGAGCACATGCCTCAAACTCTCATGCTGCCGGTGGAGGGTGGGGGGGCATTCCTCCTTGTTTGACATCCATCAACAACCCCAGCTCTGAGGTTTCCCTGGAGGTTTCTAACACGTGCAGCACTTCCCATGCAAACATCCTGCATGCAGCATGGCCTCGGCAGGCACGGGGCTGAGCACAGGGGCTCTCCCACCACCAGTGGGTGAGTATGGCCTGACTCAGGAAAGCAGAACTCCACCTCAAAAGATTCCTCGCACTGTTTTCTATACTGCTGCAAGAAGCTGGGGGCAGTCACATAACACGAGCAGCCACCCTGCACGTTTCCGTGGCATTTGTAACAGAACGAAGTCTTTGGCAGAGGATTTCTGCTGTCAGACCCCACTGCTTCAGGCTCTGCTTCTAGGAATTAATTAAACAATAGTATCTCCGTGTCTGAGTGTTACTTTAAAACCACACCATACTACTGTACTGTGATTGCTCACCAAGGCTATATGTAGATCTCAAGAATTCCTTGGGATTAGCATTGGGGTGGGGTGAGAAACCAACAGAAAACTCCTAGGTTATTATTCACTCCTTCTAATGATCTACTGATCTACTCGCTAAGGCAGCAAAGGAAGGCTTTCTGTGGTGTGGCTGAACTGATACATCAAAGACAGTTGCTTAAAACATCCTAGCTCTGATTAGTGGACCATGACTGCTATTAACTTATAAGGAATTCCAGGATCACCAGACTGTGGTTTGCAACATATTATTACATTGCCATTCAATGGTGGTGTGCAGCCGCTTGATTTAAAGAAAGCTGAGAACTTGCCTCAGACTAAAACCTAACCTCCCCCCATTCCTTCAAATATGTTCTATGCTGAGTTCTGGCCAAAAGCAACCACAAATTTCTTCTGTTTTTCAGTCTGTTCTCTGCAGTCTGTTCTTTTTATTTTGCATTCAAATTTAATTGCAGAATTCACACCCAGCCAGAAAAGGCTGAGAATGAACTGGTCATCTTCTGCTGCACTCTAACCTGCTCCTGTGTGATGCTGCTGCTCAGCAGACTTTGGAGGGGACCATGCTTTGCACTGTTGCTATCTAGACTGGGTTTTATGCCTGCAGATGTCCAGATCTTCTTTTCTTTATAACAGAGGGAATTTTAAGTGATTCACCAAGGCAGGAACAGTAAATCAATAGCAAGGAAGGGGAAGAACCCAAATCTCACAACTCCCAGAGCTGATATTTTCTGGGGAGTCTGCCACTTCCCTGTTTCAGCCTGACAATAGGGATTATATCCATTAAAAAGGTTGCACTAGCTAAGTCAAACAGTTGCTCATTAAAAGACTGAACTAGTTCCTATGTAAATCAAGGTAAAATCTCACGTTGCTTTTATTGGGCTTTTCATCTAGTCCTTAACAAAAAATGGATGATTTTTTAAAATATCATTCTGGCACCCCCCTTACATTCACTAAACCTTCTAACTCCTGCATCCAGACAGCAAACCCCTGATGCAGAAGAGCATTGCTAAGCCCACTGTACAACACAAGAAAAGTGACCAAGCCTCATAGTCCCACAGACATTTATTTAGGCTCCTGAGACCTGTTTTGGATGAACCTCTGTGAGGGGGGGGTCACTTGGTGTCACATCCTGGGCTGGAGCACTGTTGCAAAGACAGTCAAGGGCCTCAGGCTCTGCTGAAAGCAGGAGCACCTCAACACTGGTTATCAGGCATTCCAGTAGGATTGCTCTACTCCTATCCTATGGCATCTGCCCTGAGCAGGGTCTGCAAAGATGTAAAGACTTAGAGCTGGAGTGTAGCTTACAGTGCTTGCTCAAAAAAGGCACATGTTTCTGACACTTCAAGCTGTATTCTGAACCTTCTTAGGAATCACCACAGCCAGCCCTGTGCTTGCTCCCTCTCCAGATGCTGTGGGGTCCTGTTCCTTCCCTCGCTGGACAGAGAGGCTAAGAATTGAGTACACCACCACTACTACCAGTTCCTCCTCAACAGCAGGAAGGAGGGGGAGAGGCCTCTGTCTCTAATCCCATTGTTCCCAGTGTCAACAGCTGGCCCTCAATTTGTCATCATGCCACCAGGAAACAAGGTGCAAAACGAGATCTGACTCCTATGCACCGGATGTTAGTGAGCTGGCAGTCATAGGAGACCCCACGAGAGTGCATTTGGGGCCACCACCTTCGGCAGAGCCTGGACTGGGTCTATCCCTCCAGGGAAAGGCTCTGGGGCATAGAGAAGCACAGCCACTGAGGAAGCAGAGATGAGGGATGTGAAAAACCTCAAGCTGTTAACTCCTGTGGCTGGTCTCACCATCACAGCTAACCCATTCACTGATGTTCCATGTCGGAAAATGACCTGGGCTTGATGGGAATTATGAACCATACAGCGTCTGCTGGATGGAGTTAAAAAACAGCAGAAGCTCGTTTGAAGACAAGTTGAGCTGCAGTGTCATGTTACCCAGACTGAACTATTTCCTGTACGTTAGAAATGTTGCTTCTGGCTACCCATGCCACAAATGTATGAGCAAGCAAATGCCTTCCTTAACATCTCATCTTTGACTTCCCCTCACTGCAGAGTTAAAACTCGACTCCCCCTGTGCTTCAGGAGATGCAGTCACTTCCCCTTGCATCCTAGCGAAGAACCCATCCAACCCATGGTATTCTCTAGTGCTCCAAATGTATTTCTCTTTTCTAAGCATTTTGCCAATCACAAGATGAACTGCATTGTTTCTAAAATGTTTACTAATAAGCTAATTATGCATACTTTTCAAAGCATTTACTAATTAGCTGTCCATGATTGCTGCCTTGTCTACTCTTAACCTTCACTGATGGAAGGATGGCTTCTCATAATATTATGCTCTTGTTTCAAGGAGATGGCAAGAGAGGCAGGCTGAATGCTGCAGCCCCCAGCTGCCTGGCTGGCTGTGGGTACCGGGTCTGGATGCAGCTCTCCCTGCTACTTCAGCTCAAAGGAATTTGAGCCAGTGTCTCTGTGGATTTCTAGGAAGAATGCAGAGTTGTTTTGTTCCAGTGCCCAGCTTTTTGGATGCTCAGGAGATGGCCATGCTGCCATAAGAGGCCTTCGCTGGCTGTCTCAGCCGTGTCTCACCCTTTGTGCTGTGGCATGGGAACACCAGGACCTTGCTGCCAGTGACCCTGGGCCAGCAGTGCTCTGTGAAATGGGTGCTAGGAGCGTGGTCTCTCCCCTGGCCACATCTTGGTTCACTCTGCCCTTCAAGCTGGGAGCAGGCATGTCTCCTTCTGCCATGCCTGCCCTGTATCCAGCACACATCAGGATGCTGCACTTGGTTCAACTCTTTTGGCACCATTATGGCACTTATGAGGTCACACTGACAACTGCATAAATTTCCTTATGGTAGTGGCCCCAGTTCCTGTTTCTGGAAACCTTTCTGGGCTTGACAGTGGGACCCAAAGTCAGGAGGAAAAGTCTGACTGCAGCTCCATTTCCAATTTGCCATCTCCAGCTTATTTTGGGAGCTCCTGGCCTCTGTCTCCAGAAACCTTCACCAGCATTTGGTGTGTGCCACCAGAGGGGGCTGCGAGCCACAGCAGCGGTCCCCCAAGTCCTTCCCAGGCAGGGATCCCACCGACTGCAACCCAGTGGCAAGCGCATGTTGGAAATGGCTGTAGAAAAATCCACTGGGCACGGTCTGACTACCAGTCGGGCTTTTTAAAGACACTGTTCCTCTGGAGCAGATGTTATGACTCGGCTGGAAGGTCTTCTGCTTGCAAAGGAAGCAGGAGTGTGTCCACTGCAGCCTGCAGGGAGTGTGCCTCTGCTGCGTGTGCACTGCCCAGCCCTAATCCTCTGGTAGGGTCAGCTGGGTGTGCCAGAATCAGTAGCCAAACGCAGGAAGGAGCTTTTAGTGGTCCAAAGAGAAGACCAGCAGCGGGAGGGTGCCACAAATGGAAAAGGTGGTTGGTCATAAATGCAATGACTCACTCAAAACTGAGGTTTTGGACTTTTCCAAGCAAGCAGAGCAGACAGAACAGCAAAATGGCAATTAAGGAGTGGACAGCTCAGCTACATGACAGCACAAGCTGGGGGATAGCCGTCCCTGTTGCACACCTATTGCAAATGGTTCAGATCACTCCTGGGATCCTAAATAAACCCTGGCATGGACAAGACTGCCCAGCAACCTCCATACCACACAGAAGTGGAAAAATTTCACCACAGCAGCAGCCTGCTCTTTTCTACTGGATGCCACTTGCCTGTTCAGCGGATAGATACCAAAGATGTGTGGTGCAGTACCTGAGCTACAGCTGCACTTGCAGCACAAAGGAGAATAAGCAGCCAGGCACTAGGATGATCATTTCCAAATAGTTTGGCAAATCTTTTATCAGAGCATCAAACCTCCCTTTTGGCTCTGTCATTACTGCTGTGGCCCCACAGCTGCAGGACAGCACGAACAATGGCCCGGGGCCCATACGCCCTGCCACAGCATGCCCACCCTCCCTGCCACAGGGATCCCTGCCGGTGCACAACAGCCACAACAGCAGGAGGAGGCCAATTTTCTTAACCTAGCGCATTCCCAAAGCGAGACATTTCCCTGGAGCACAGATACAGCACTGAGAGAGATATTCTGGGGCTTCAATTACACCAAATTACTCCTTTCATGGTGGTGGTGATAGAGTGCAGTTACTTCTTAATGCAGCTGGACACAGCTGAAAAATAAAAGCCCAGATGTGCCTCCAGAAAACAATAGCAACAAGCAGCACAGAGCAGCCACCTCTGGCTGCCACTCTGGGCATCCATCCCTGGCTAGTGCTTCCCACCCTCCGGGCTGCCAAAGCTGCTCTCTGCAGCCAGCTCTTGCTCTGGCATCTAGGCAGCACCAGGTTCGTAGGCCCCTTCCAACCAGCTGCTGGCCAAGGGGAAATCACTGACCTTTCCTCAGAGGTCCCCAGGGTGCCAGGCACTGTACAAAACACAGGAGGAAATACCTCCTGTCCCAAAGGGAAATCTAAAGCAGATATAAGGAAGGCCAGAAAGGACACAGTAAAACTAAAAAGACTTTTGGAGATATTTTTGTAGGCTTTCGAATGGGTTTTAGGAATGTAAATGTTATGCTTTATGAGGGAGAAACTTTAGCCTAATAAGGTAAAATGAAATGTTGAAAGAAGAAGCAACAGAAGAAAGGGTTATGGTGTTTACCTCTGGCAGCTGGAAGCACAGACTGGCCCCACTATTGCTCCAATAGCTGCCAGGTGGCAACACTAGAGCAGGGGACCTTGTCTGCCCAGAAAGTGAGTGCCCCAGTGGAGTTCATCTGCCTGTCACCCTGATGTGAATGTGCTCTGTATTAATGATGAGATGTCAAAAGGGGGACTCTGCCCTGAAACTTTGTCTTTGATGCTGATCTCCTGTTCCTGTTAAGGTTCACACCTGCAGCTGCAATGAGATCTTTCCTTCTTCATAATAAACCCTCTGACACTCAGATGAGATTTATCACTAGATGGTCACCTATTATTAATGTATTGTAATGTAATGTAAGTATTAATGCTCAAGCTTTACACAGTGTTCATATTTGCCTCCTTTTGGTCAGTCATTTAAATCTCACTCCTATCCATTTCTTTCAGGCCATGTTTATCATGCACTGTTTTCATTGTTCTGTTATGCTTCCTATCCAGCACTATCCATGAAGCTCTTTCAAACCCACTCCTACTCAGTGCTAACTCAAGGGAGCAGGCACCCTAAGTCAGCTTGGCTCTTAGCTCACAGCTGTGGCCAGCAGAAGCTCAAGTGCACAGTGGATAAATCGTGTTTCACTTTAATAAAGGCTCCCTTGTGCACGTACATGCAGAAAGGGAAAGAGTGAGACCACACAGCAGCCACTCAGAAGATTGCCACAGTAAATTAGAAAGCAGCAAAGGGATAACTGACACCTCCAGTGCTCAGGCAGTCCTACTGCACATACCACCTGCAGCCTGGGACCAGACAATGCTCTTTTACAGGCAACAAAACATACTAAAGATGCTCAGAGCTAAAACTCTCATCTTCCTACAGGTGGAGGAAAAGCCTGGTGCCCACAGGGATTTCTAGCTCTCTGACCATCTGTTTTTGCTTGCCTGAGACCTTGAAGAGGCAGAAGCTGGAGTCCCTCCTGCCCAGTTTAATCCCTGGCCTGCACACAACACTGTCCTGACCAATACTTATGGCATGTATATACTCTTCAGACTGCAAATATGGGCCTATAGAGCTTTTATTACTGTGAATTTGGGGCAACTGCATTAGCTAAGAGGAGGCTGTGCAGTTCAGCCTATTTAAGCAACAATAAAACGTGATAGCAACTATCATTCTCACTTCCACTGCAAGGCCTTGTTGTGTTCATCTATGCCCACATTAAGCCTTTCTGTACCTTCTCCCTTCTTTATACGCAGGCCTGATCCTGCAAAGCACTAAACACCTTGCATACACGGTGACTTCAGGGAGAGTTCATGGTGTTCAAAGGCTTATTAGCCCAGGCTTTATCTGTGGGGGGTGACAAGATCCCCAATGACATCAATCAGCACACCTTCATTAGAGTTAGAAGAGCTATGCTGATTTATGATAGCTGAGGATCCAGCTCTGCACTTCATAACCTTCAGTACATCATCAAACCCATGCTGAATTCTTTGTTCTCCACAGGACTGATTCTGCAGCCCCATAAATGCTTCCCCTGTTCCTTTGTCCTTTTTTACAAACAGAATTTCCCTCTCCATATGCAACCCCCTTTTAATCAACAGGAGCAGTGTATCTAGCAGGACTGCTATGTCAGGCCTGTTTTAGGAGACCCCAAGCTCCTTCACACTCAGGCATCCCTGTGGCTGGCTGTGGATTCCAGATGAAACACACAGGTTTATGTGTCTGCTGAGACCATGTTATTAACTCAGCCTTTGATGGCGCCCTTTGATGCCATTAATTATTCTTTACTAGTTGTTAATTGTTTTTCTCAGACAGGTAGTTTCTGCGTCCTTTCTTACAAGAAAAAGGGAAAAACGGCAAACAA
>WEKY01008981.1:58277-70951 GCA_013390045.1 Picathartes gymnocephalus | reverse complement strand
CCCCCCCCCCCGCCATTTACCAAACATAACAGGAAAAGCACTTTGGGAAGTCAGATCCAGCCCAGACACCTCAGACCTCCACACCTCCAGCCTCACGTGGCCTGAATCTGTGTCTCCAGCCACAGGGCTCTCTGCCATACCTCTGCCTAGTTACACACCAGGAAATTGCTCTGCTCTCCCAGCGTGCTTTAAAAGAACCATGAGGCCACCTTGACACAGAAAAACAAGCAGCCTTTTAACCAAAGTCAAGCTCAGGTTGAAAGCCAGTTGGGTCTTGCTTTCAGGTGGTATTAGGCCAAGTTAAGAACTACAGCTCTTTGCAGAGTAGGCTCATCCTATGTATCCAAAGCAGCATCTTACACCCCCACAGGCAACCTATGCTCCTGAAAGGCAGGGAGATGCAGCACTGTGGGGACTCAGAGTGATGCTTGATTTCAAGTGCAAGGAAGCATGAGACCCGTACCACTAGGCAAAAGCAGGAAGAGGAGGTAACTATATACTAGAGAGGAAGAGGAAGGCTCTTACTTGCAGTCATGTTTTTCGATTTCAAAGTGAGGGTTGAAATTGAGGATAATCTTCTGGTTGGATTCAGGGGTGTAGATGACCCATTCACAGTTCTGGTGGGAGGGGTAGTCATTGGGGTACCCTGGGGAGGTGATGTACCCGGCATCCTTGGAGTTCAGGCGACCCCCGCATGGCTGAGCTGCAGAGACACAGAAGGGAACAAGGCATTGAAACATGTTCTGGGCATCAGGTGTGCACAGCAGGTCTCCCTGGGCCACTGATAGCGGTGGGCTGATGAAGACCATTCTCCAGGCCATTGACACCCTTTTGGTACTCTAATATTTGACATTAATCTCTGGGCAAGGAGAATTATTCTGCACAACACACATACGCCTTTCCCCTCCACCTCCTGCCACAGTTACATACCACATTTCACACAGACCAGAAAAGAGAAATGAATGTTCTTGCCAAGGCAATTACAGAGCCATAAAGTAAGAGACAGATTGATATCAAATCATCTGGAGCTGCCTCATTTTATCCCTTCTTTTGCCTCCTTTGCAAGCTGCTCTGTGTCAGTCTCCCACAGCTGCCTCAGGAGACATCAGAATTTGGACACTACAAATTCAATTGAGCTGCAGAAGGGTGGAAAGCTGTGCTGTTTCCAGGGAAGGAAACTGAGGCATGTCAGGGATGCTGGTGAGCCCAGGGCAACTGCATTGTGTGGCAGAGCTAAGGACAGCACCCATCCGTCCTGGGCCCAGCTTGCAACCCCATGAAAGCCCCTCTCTGCTTGCTGTGCTCCCCCTCCCCAACCCACCTGCCCCAACAAACACATCTCAGCAGACTTGCAAGCTAACCCATCCACTGGAGCTGCAGACACAGATAATCAGCAGTGGTGGTTTTGTGGGACTAGCCCACAAATGGCTGGCAATGGCTGCGTGGTAAATAGAGGAAGCTCTCTCAGCTTTGGGCTAAAACAGGCCCTAGAGGGTGATTTCATAATCAAAAAAACATTTAATCTCATGAATGCTGCAAATCAAATTTATTATTGCATTACTTGCTGGGAGGAAAATCTGCATCATGGGGTCACTTGATAATGCACTACAAATCGCGAAGTCCCTTTCTCCATGGGGTCCCCAGCATGTGTCCTGCTGCCCCTATTGCCCTGCCACCCCCTTGCACCAGCACCCAGGCCCATAGGCTGCAACAGCTGCCCCCAGAAGAAAGCATTGCCTCTTCATACCCAGCAAAACACATCAAAATGGGCAAAACCCAACTAAAAGCTAAGGCCCTCCACAGGGCAGGCTGGCAGGCATACAGGGTGACCCTGGTCCCACATTGTGGAAAGTCCTCCTCCCTGACAATAAGCAGTGGGGTACAATGCGGGATGCAAATCCTCATGGGATGTCCCCCCTGTCAGGTTATCCCCACAGCCCCAGAGGACCCTGGACTTGCAGGAGGGTGTGAGTGGGTTTTCCCAAGGCCCAGGTGCATACACCCTGAGATGGCAGCTGCAGCACATCCCACACCCCCAAGGGAGCCAAGGCACAGAGAAGCATCAGCCTTGATATACGAGGGTAACCACACATCCCAGCAGCTTCGTGAGCCAAGGGTTTCTACAGTGTTCCCCACTGCCTTGGTCCTGAGGGATGTTCCTCTCTCTCCACAGCAGCACGCACTGCAAAGCCCCAGGACCACCCAGGAGAAGCAAAGCAATGCAGATTGTGTGGCCTCAGCCCCATGCTGTGGGTCTGGCTCTGCTCCTCTGCCATAGGGTCTGCCAGGTCCCAGGAGTGTCCCCTGCCAGGCTGTCACAATCCACCCGCTCTTGGTAGGGACATCCCAGCCTGTGTTCAAACTGTCCTCTTGCCAGAGCCAAGGCGAGCAGCAGGAGTCAGACAGGACTCCTCAGCAGTAATGCTTCCTGGAAAAAAACCACTTTGAATAAACAACCTGCTGCCTGCACACTGCCTGCAGAAAATGCACATGTCCTGTGCAAAAACAAGGGCAACAGGAGGGCCCTTCATGGGGCAGCGAGGCTTCCTTTGCCATGAAAAAACACTCAGTTTCCCCCATGTTTTTCATGCCCTCTAACACATTTATTCTTCAAAATAACTTTTTCGCACACACCCAAAGGCAGATCTGCAGCCTTCCCTTTTTCTTAAAATAATCCTGTAAGCATCCTGAAAAATACGAGGGGAAAAAATGCAGCACTGCCATGAAGAGCTGAGAATACCAAAAAACATCTGGTTTTGTTCCACAGGAGAGATTGCTCAACACACAAACATTTACAAACCTACATTCTTGCACAAATATCTTCTCTCAGGAAGGCATATTTGCCCACACATGTGTTTATGTGGGTTTGGAGGGAGGGAGAGAAAGAGACATTCACATGGAAGGAAGAAATTCATGGACTTGTTGACATCAATGTACAAATAGACGTGTAATTCACACTTCACTCATGTACGCACTTTCACACCTTCTCATAAAAATTCACACCTCGTTTGCACACATGTCCACTCCCTCCAGCAAAGAAAAATATTCAAGCTGCAGATTATTTTTCTTGGAAAGGGCAAGGTCTTGAAACAATGAAAATACAGTCAATCCTTCCACACCTCGTCATCCTCTCCCCGTCTCTCCAACTTTCACACACATGCTACCCGCTAGGCTGATACCACCAACATCACCCACCACTCAGAAGCTGCTAGCCCCTTACTCACGCTGGGATACCGTGAACACCCTGTGAGCCCTTGCAACTCAACCAGTTGGAGGGGAACTGTCATGTGAGCAGAGGTGTCAGCCTCCAGCTTGCTCCAGCTCTTCCCCAACAAATGAGCTCAGGAGCATAAACACCGTTCTACCCTGACATTGAAACTTCTCCCTTGCCCTGCAAGGCCATCGCAGTTTGGTGGGGCTGAGCTAAGGAAAACCCTAGGCTTGATCCTAATTTCGGGTCAGCTTGGTGCCCAAATTAGACTGTTGGTGCCACTGAGGACAACCTGAGTGAGAGGGGCTGGAGCCCAGCTCTTTTCAACTGAGGTCTCTCCAGCAAAACAGGACAAACAGGTGAACCCCCTGAGTAAACAAGAGCACCACCCACATCCCTCAGGTGTTCAGATACCATCAGGAAAATGTCACCATCTTCCTGGAGCAGTAAAAGTCCCACCTGCAGGAAAACTTATCTGTGTCTCTCAGAGGAACATATTTTGTCCTCTCATTCATTCCTCTCCAAGAAGGTACAGAGAAATGAAGGGGGCTACTTCAGTACAGCATTGCCTTGCCCACATGGTGGGCAATAGCATACCAGGGAACTCGAGGCTTCTTAGAGTTATCTGAAGAGGCAAAATGACTTCAATATCTCTGTAATTGTTCTGTTGGGCTTTTTCTCTTTTGACTCACAGGTATCTAGCAGGTGAACACCTGCAGCAACAACAAAAAATCTATCACTATGCCCACTGATGGGCAAAGGGTTTGACTCAGACAGTGGTTGGCATGACTGCTTTCTGTATAAATATGGCCTGTTTTGTATACAGTAGAGGCTCAAGCTTCTATGTAAATGGATTCTTACAAACTGATGCATTGCATCCAGGCAAAAGGAAAAAAAAAAAGAAAAGGTTAGTGGCATGGCTACTGCTCAGTCTGTATGCACTGGAAGCAAGACGTATTCCATAGCTAATGGACTTCGGCAGCTTTTGCCAGCCCTAAATTCACTTAATAAAATTAAAATCAAATTCTGAAGTACAAGCCAAGTCTGCCAGGTGTGTGGGACATCCCATTGCTCAGTAAGCAAAATGCAGGCATTCAAAGCAAACTGCTGGGGCCCCTGCCAGTCCATGTGGTAGAGGGGCCAGTGGAGCACTGTGCCAACAACCAGGCCACAGGAGAGCAGCCGGCCTCCTCAGGGGAGGCTAGGGAGGTCAATACTCCCTGGCAGTGCTGGAGTAGACTATGGTCAGGTTAGGAAATCTGCAGACCCCTTTCATTAAGGCTCACTGTAACATAATTATCCCTGCAACCTCCTCCATGCAGAGCCAACCCAACAGGAGAACCACACCAGAGGATGACAACCAAGCCACGGGCATGGGAAGAGAAGACCTGGAGAAGGTCACAAGGTGCAAAATCGTGCAAATGCTGCATTGTAAAGTGCACAACTCCAAAGTTTGCCATGGGGATGGGTATCAGCAGCTGAGCTTCTCATCCTTTACAAGGGGCAGACACCTTTTTCTCTGCCCTGACCTGCTGGAGACACCCAGGCTGATGAAGCCTCCTCCTGCCTCCCCCAGGCCACAACAAGCAATCATCACTCAAAGGGCTCAAAAATAACAGCCAGGCCCCAGGAATCTTCATCCACACTTGGGGTTTTTCAGCTCTGCAGCTCATCAGGCACATACTGAAACCTTAGGCTGGGAGCAGGGCATTCTCCTACTTGAATTTCCTGCTGATTAAACCCCTCTGGATTTCCCTCACCCCAGAAGAGCAGGCTCACTGTTATTGTTGGACCTTTCACACAGAAACTAAAGCCAACTCTGCCTGTAACAAAAATAATCATCACCAGAGAGGCCCACTTCACAACAAACATACATACTACAGCCTCTCAGAGCTTGCAGTGTCCGGCACAAAACTACCACGTAGTTTGATCTGCTGAGCTCAGTTTACTTTTGGGGTATCATTCAGGGCTGCACACAAAATTTAAGGTGCCTGGATGCCTTAGAAGCAGCAGCAGCATCACTGTCTGTGCTGCTTGAAAAGAGCAGCCTTTGAGGACAGCAAAGGAACAAGGGAGAGAGATGTGGGTGTTCCACAGCAGGCAGATGTACTGCCTAGCCTTGTCACTTCTCTTCCTGGCATGAGGCCCTCCAGTCCAACTTCACACCCTTGTTCAGCCACTGCAGAAGATTTCCATGTCCCAAGATTGAGGACTAGGCAGAGGAGATTTGCCCTGACAGCACAGCAAAATACAGGTGCTGGCATACATGACCCACTTCTCTCAGAGCTGCTGAACTTGGCTCGAGCCCTTGTGCAGGAAACGCATGTTTCGGTTCTGTTAGTCACATAGCTCTTCAAAGATCAGAGTTTTTCAAGCTCCATGTGTGTCAAAGCACTTTGTCTCCTCCATACCAGGGTTTGGCAAACAGCTCTCTTCTGCCAAGGATTCATGACCATTAAGGCTCATCCTGCCTCATTCCCTGAGCTCTGACCCTGGCTGGGCACAGCGAACGTGGCAGAGGCTTTCACCCCAAACCACATAGCACAACTTTTGCACAAGGCAGGAACACAAACATGAACTCTCGGACTTAAATCATATGGTTTAACCATTGGCCAAGGAGAGAGATATAGTGCAGAGCAAGCTAATAAGATTAGATGTTTTATCCCCAGTAGCACAGATCATTTTAGCAGAAGCGTGTTTGCTTTGGATTGCGAGATAAAGCTTCAAAGGCTTCCTGAACAAATTAATGGGCAAACACACCCAAACAACACAAGGCTCTTACATGCACATTTCATTCCAGAGCACTACGCACATCCACATCTTGAGATTTCACACAATCAGGGAAAGTCACCAGAACGCTTCATTGAGGACTTTTGCCAGTTTAACTAAAATTTCACTTAAAAGTAGAGACACAGCAAAGTAGAATTTAAAGACTGCTTTTGTGATTTGAACCAGGATTTTGTTCAATTCAAAGTATCTCAAGCCTGCCATGAGACAAGCTCATAAAACACTGTCTGGGCTTAACCAAGAAAGGAACGCGCCAATCCATCAGTTGAGGAATGCAGCCATTTGACTGCTTCCTAAGGCAACTGGGAAGGGATGCAATATATTCATTTTATAGCACTGGACAGCAGTGAAAGGGGAACACCGGAAAGCTCAGCAAATGGAACATTTTAGTTGTGAGCCTTTGCAAAAAGAGATCATTTCAAATTGTTTTTAAATAAGAAGGGAATGTTGGAAGGAGGAAGAGAGAAGGAGATTTGGAGACTTCTGATACCTGCACTTTTTTCTCCCCATGTTAATCCACAAAAGAATTAAATAGAAACCCCAAAATAGAGACCTACGCAAGATTCACCATGGAAAATGAGAGGGCCAAATCCTGCATGCAAATCCAGGTAATTCGTTTTGAAATCACTGGAGTTCAGCTGCCTTCTATCCCTGGGGCTCTGGATAGCCACCTTCCAGGGAGTGACATCGCTTTGTACCACTTGAGCCAGTGACAATTTTGACCTTTAAATGTCCATCCTGTCCAACCCTCTCTTATATCTTTGATGAGATTTTATATCCTGTTTATCCACCTCCACTAACTTTATTATTTGTCATTTTATATCAGAGGCAAATGCAATTCCAATAGGGTAACCAACTTAATAATGTTAGTCTTTCTATAGATTCATGTACACACAATTCTCCCAGCTTGTCTGCGAATGTAATCTGTGGGTCTGGAATTACAGCTCCTGGCTGCTCCAGTAATCATCCTGGAGAGCATGGGAGTGTGTGTGTAAACGCGCAAGGGAGGCAGATAAATACATTTTGAACTCGGGGAAATCATGCCTGCCTCTCCTTCCTCTCTGTTAGGCTTCCAAGAGCTTGAAATCTCATGGAAACACACTGCCATCTCCCAGGAATAAGTGGCAGCTTTAGGAGACCCTCAAGCTGCAGGTCAGGCAGTTTCTGAATAAAACTCCCCAGCACTGCAGGCAGGGAAACAGATTTGGGCAAGTTTGAAGCTTCCTGCATGGCAGCCTGCCATCTTACCTATGGGCTACATGAGGAGAAAATATAATGGTGAAAATTTGCTGAGCTACCCCCATTAATGCTGTCAGTAACAAACTCATTCAAGGGCTATGGAGACAAGAGACATTCCTAGTTGTACACATGGAAAAAAGATTCCCCTAGGATTCCTCTCTAAAGAGCTTCAGGCTTGATGAAAGGTGTTCGATGCCTCTGAAATACTAATTAGCGTTATTATTACAAAAATTCCAACAAGAAAAAAAAGCTACTCATCTCTCATCTTCCCCCACACCCTCCCAGCTTCCTCACACCTTTTGAACTCATCTGTCAGGGTCCATTCTGAAACTGAATCCTGGTTTTCCCCATCAGGCAGTGGCAGTTTACCCTTGACTCTTCCCACAGCAGCTGGCAGAGCCTCTCAATCTCACAACAGCCCTGGCTTGGCCCTCCCTCCCAGGGGCCCTGTTGGAGCCTCAGAGCCTTGGCTGCAGACAGCCCCACAGATAGGACGGGAGGGAAGCAGCACCTCCTGAGCCACTCAGGGAGAGCGCCACCGCAGGGCCCCCCATGCATGCCGCCGAGCAGCTGTGGCTTCAGCCTTTCACAGCTTGCTCAAATCCAGCTGCTGCTGAGCCTCACCACTAGCACCAAAGTTACTGCACATTCTGGTGAGTGTCTTCAACACCTGCTGAGCACATATTCAGAAGTCAAACAGAAAGAGAAGAAAGCAGCAGCGAGCTTGGGGGGTGCATGAGGGTGAAAGTTGTTGAGGGGCTCTGGGTGTGTGAGGGACGAGCAGAGAAAGGAGGGATTCAGAAGTGTATGTGTGTGTGGCAGGCAGCAAGGCAGTCCCCCATGGCTGGAGTGGCTCTGTGTGTAAGAGGAAAGGTAGAGATCTGTGTACCTGTGAAGAGAGGAGGAACCAGGGAGATTATAAACGTGTGTGTGTATGTCTACATGCACAAGGGGTTTTCCTCCTTCTGCATGCATCCCTTTATAAAAAGGGGGTTCAAAGGAGCTTTTCAATAAAATGTAAGCAGAGTAAAAGGCCAGCATCCTTTTGGCTTCACCATCTTCCTAGAAGGGACATAGAACAGGGCAAGTGTTCAAGTCCTACACAGACAGCACTTCACAGCTAGGGGTGACCCACCAGAACAGCTGGGCAGATGTCTTGTCTTTGTCTCATATGCACAGGGAGAAATAAGGGCAGATTTCAAAGACCTGGAGCCCAGCACTTTACCCCTGGAGCCCATTTTCTTTGACATATCAAGTATGAAGAGAAGGGGAGAAGCAGTCAGACAAAGTCCCTACAGCTATCCCCTCTGCAAGTTATACATCAGGCTACTCTGCATGCCAACCTGTTGCTTGTACCCCTTTTCCCAAACTGCTTGAGAAGAGGTTGCCTCACCAAGGCTGCAGCTGGAGCCCCAGCCTCCCAGCATTACTCTAGCTGTCCTCCCTGATTCACGGGCACTACTTGCACATAGAAAGGGTTACAGATCCAAGTTGTGATTTCGAGTGTTTGGCTCCGTGCCTGCTGACCTCCTGCTGACAAACCTCTCCTCCATGTCTGTGTTTGTGTCTTTTCACTGCGCAGGCATCAAGCCTGGCTCAGGATCTGGCCTTCTGAGATTGCGCTTTGGCTCAGGCAGGGAGCAGGCTGACCCTTTGATTCTGAGTGTGATTAAACCCATGCTACTGTAGCGCTAAGCCGTGTGCAACACTGTTAGCAACAGCCCTGATTTATGTTGTTGCTAGTATTGCGGTTTCCACCAGGGTGTAGACAGGGATTTCGAAAATAGCCCAGCTACCTCTTTGTCTGTGTGTATGTGTTATAATTAGAAATGTGTCAAAGGGTTCTTACAGAGTGAGGACTGAGCTGGAAACGTTCACACCCCACTTCTACCCCCTCCCCCGTGCTGACACCATCAGCCCCAGCTTGGGTGTGTGCAGGCACATCAACTCTCCACACTTCCCGGATCAGACAACTGTATTCCCAAGACCCCATGGGGCACGGTGGTGGTGACTTCACCCTACAATGGAAAACAAGTTTAGCAGCTTCCAGTTTGCTCTCAGGCTGCTGCAATCTGCCCCCACCACCGTGGCTAAATGACAACTTTTTTTCTATTTCGATTTCAGATAGGATCACAGGTCTCAGATGTAGACAATTTATTTTCCTAGCACAGCTGGTCTGTCAGAGGTCATATAATTTGGCAGCAATCCCAGTGCTTAAAAATTAATTTTTCCTTATTAATACAACTGGGGGTCCCACAGGATAGGATCCCAGCCTTATCTGAACCTGACAGCTTCCTAAACCCCATGAAGGATGCTTTCTCCTCTCAGGCTATCTGCAGTACAAGGCCACCGTGTCCTGGTGCCTGGCAGCGCTGGAGGTTTCTGCTAGGAAACCAACTCACCCGCCTGCCCGGACCGGATGCTAGGATGGGAAGCGCTGCCTTCTCCAGCCCAGCAAAGTGGGGTCCTTTCTCTTTTTAACCTGCTAAAGCCACACACAACGTACCAAACACAGAGGAGATACGGGAAGGAGGATTGGAGGGGCAGAAGGAGCAAGGCAGGAAGATGGGAAGTGCCTCCATAGAGCCCTCTGGGACCAATATGCATGCCTGTCACTCCAGACACCACACACTATGATTTTCTGTAGCAGTAAAACGAGGAAAACAAAATGCAGCATCCTAACCTGGGTCAGAGCCCCCCACCGAGCTTTTATCAGTGGTTTTCAGTGATGCTCTAACAACTATCTGATTCCTAGTCTAAAAAAGCTTTTGTTTCCAGTAAGAGCTGAGTTAACAGCACATGGGCATAAGGCACTACACTCAGTGCTCGTGTGGGTGTGTGTGAGTGCATGTTTGTATGTGTGACCGTGCACTAGCTTGGCAGCAATTTGTTTTGGTCCCCCTCCCACCTTGCTACATCTCCTAAGTCACTACTAAAAATAATAGCTTTTAAGTAAACTATTCAGAAGGCTTCAGAGTGAGCTTTGCTCAGAGCTGCATAAACATCATCTGAATGGCTCAGTACTTGGGTCACTCAAATCTGTTACTTCCTTACTTCATTGCTTTTTACGGGAAAATGAAAAACACAGCCATCCAACCTTCAGATTTATCTTCACGGGTCTCCCACCCACTCTCCTCCATGGTTATCTCAGGGTTTGCTTGGCTACGTACAAATTGGCAGCTGCAGTTTATCTCTTACTGTAGAAATATTGCATGAGGGTTTTTTCCATGTGGATTATCATATTATTGTCTATAAAAAACGTCTCCCCTCTCTACTAACCTCCCTTAGGGAACCTAAAGAGGGACTTTCATAATGGGGGAAGGCTTTCAGAGACACCACACTGAAACATAAATCCATCTACCTCTGGCATGTTTTCCTCACTAGGCTGGCTAATTTACTGGAGCTGAGTGTAGCCTGATCGAGGTTTGCATCCCATTACCCCGTACCTTTGCTCGCTGTGCTGGCAATAAAGTCATTTGACCGGATTTGCAGCCACACATCATCTCGGCAAACCACCGCTGGTGTCGGCCACAGAGAGACAACTTCCTTGCTGGCTCCAACACCATGTGATACTCTGCTTAGCCGGGAAAACCCCGCGTTCAAATAAACACTGCTTACAGCGATTGAACGGCCTGAGAGACACGGTTTGCCCACAAACCTCTTCCTAGTTAACAGTCATGATGTCGCACTCACCCCCGGATAGAAGGAGGTGCACGCATGGGCACAGGCACACACTCGGGCTCAGCGGCCACAGGGATCACAACCAGCCTGGCCAGTGCACCCTCAGGAGCCAGCCTCAGGTTACAGCCCGATCTGTCACCGCACAAAACCTACTCCAGGAGATCAGACACTGCTTCTGCAACAGGGATCATCTGAAAAGACTGTTGCACTCAGCAAGGGCCTCCCCAGGACACTGCCGTTTCTCTTCATCCCATCAAGTGCCTACTCATTTTCCTGCTTGAACAAAAGATGGGATTTTTTTTTTCTTTCCTTTATAACCGTAAGGAAGGAGGTGATGCCAACCAGCAACTGAGTGTTTATCGGCAATGTCTGTGCTTCCTACTGCAAAAGAGAGGGATTTTCTCAGGCAGCAGAGACTCTCTCACTTCCCCTTTTCAAGGGGAAGCTGGGTGGCCACACAGCTCCGGGGCAGGAGAAGACAGAATGCATTCTGGCATCACCTAACGCTGCTGAAGTCAGACCGCAGCTCAGGCCCCTGAGCCATGCCCCGAGGCCCCGACTAACGGGAAGGCAAACCCACAGCTTAGCAGCTGGCTTGGCACTACCGTCCTGCCAGGCAGATCCTGAGCGCAAAAGGAGCCCCGAGAGAGCACTGGACAGCATATTCTTTTCCTCCAGAGACTATTCCAGATCGGGACACTGATACCCCCATTAAGGAGACTCAAAGCCAGTGGCCGCGGAGCACAGGGCCCAGCCTCAGTCTGCCCCACTCCTGTACCCGTGCCGAAGCAAGGCAAAGACAGGTTTCATCCCAGCACCTCCTGACGGTCCAGCCTAGCTCTTCAGCGAGGGACAGAAAAACACACTCGCGTCCCAATACCTGCCAGGAACCCGCCTTGTCCTGGGACAGCCTGGCGTTGGCAAAGTGCATGCAGGTCCCGCACGTACCACGGGCAGGCGTTCCTGAGGGTGCTGCCGCCGCCGCCACTAAGCTTCGCCCGCTCCCTGCCCTGCACGGTCCCGGCTGCCTGCTCCCGCCAGATGATTTTAATTTCTCACCTAAAGTTTCCCGAGGTTGCAACCGGCGCGGGACCGTGGGCTTTCAGATGCGGGTGTATGGCATATGGCTGGTCCCTACCGCTTCCTCTCCATTCCCCGCAGCTGCCCAAAAAACCAGCACGCAACTTTCCAATGTGGCTCACGCCGGGCGCTGGGAGCCGCGCGGCTGCAACCTCTGCGCTCCTTGCCGGGGGTGCGCCATCCCCGCCCCGCCACATGCATGAGCCCCTCCAAAACCCGTGCTGCGAAAGCTGCGTGGCGCGGCCGATCGTTCATGTATTCCCTAAATTTTTTCTCACGCGAAGCATCTATGCGTGAGACCGGGACCGCGCCCGGGAACCCGAAAGTTGGGCGGACGCGGACATCCCTCACCCCTGAGGGCGCCTTACCTGTCTCCGCCGTGCCTCCGGAGCCGGGCAAGCACAGCCCTAGAAATCCCCAGGCGAGAAGAAACGTATCCATCCTCCGGAACAAATTATAAAAAAAACCCGAAACCCACAAACAAGATGAGAGGCTGCGGGGCCAGGCTTCGCCTCCCTACCCCGGGCGCGCCGCGCCCCGCGTGGGCGCCCCACTCACGACCAGCTCCGGCGGGGCTCAGTGAGGGGCGGCGGCGTTCCCCGCGCCGGGGCTGCGGGGCGGGCGGTGCTGGCGGAGCGCCTCTCCCCTAGGGCGACCCGCGGGGCCAGCGCCTCGG
>WEKY01008981.1:2848-58020 GCA_013390045.1 Picathartes gymnocephalus | reverse complement strand
CGGGCGCGTCCCGGCCGCGCTGCCGTGCCGCCGTGCCGCGGGTGCGGACCGGCCCCCGCCCGGGCGCTGACGGCCCCGCAGCGTAGGCAGGAACCAAACCCGATGGAAATAACGGCAAAAGAGTCGGCTGTGCGAAGGGAGACACCCAGAAATTGTCGGATGGGGGAGCATCAGGACAAGGATTGTCCCTGCTCGTGGGCTTCCGCCGCTGCCGGCCGAGACCCAGAAGCGCCGAGCCTCGGCCAGAGCCGCCTGCCAGAGCAGGGAGCGGCAGCAGGAAGAACACGCTGCCTCGCTCCTGGCACCCACGTTGCGGTGCGAAGGCTGCTACAATGGACAAATGCAAATCCCCTCTGGGACTGCACCGCAGTTGGCTTCCATGCTCCAAACCCGTTTTCTCCGAGGTGCTCTTTAAAAACACAGAGAGCAGCGTTCACATAGTCATCCTGGCAGTGCTCGGAAAGTTTGTTCGCTTTTGCCCTGTGAGGGTGGGGAGTCTCTACCCGAGCTGGAACTGCTGGGACCGTGCATTTACTTGTTGCTTATATTCACAGACCACAACAGGCTTAAAAGCTGGTATCTGGCAAACTGGGGCTGACTCACACCTCCATCCTTTTTGAGAGGTGAGATTTCAAAGCAAGTGAAATAAGCCCTAAAACCTTGCACCAAAAATCTGTTTAAAAACAAATCCTTTATGTT
Organism: Picathartes gymnocephalus; assembly: GCA_013390045.1. Taxonomy (NCBI): domain Eukaryota; kingdom Metazoa; phylum Chordata; class Aves; order Passeriformes; family Picathartidae; genus Picathartes; species Picathartes gymnocephalus. The sequence goes on along the minus strand of WEKY01008981.1, from coordinate 57,321 downwards.
GTTGATGAGTACCTAAATTTTAGATTCCAACTTCCAAATAAACAGTAGACAAAACGATTGCTATGTTATCTCAGTTTTTTTTTAAGTTGGTAATTAGTGAAGAGATACTGGCATGTGGCAGAAGTGAGATACATCATTGTGTGGGTGAGAGGGAAAGTAAGAACGTTTCACTGGTATTCGTTTAGGGTGATGAGACTAATTATTTTGTACTCTGCTGTCTATCAGTTACGGGTAGCATTACCAGCTCATGTCAATGAAATCACGATGCCAACCTGTTTAAGCACATTCACACCACACAAACGCTTAGAGTTCCTCTGAGGCCAGTGGAAGTTCATTGACAGCAACAGATTTGGCCTGACAGATAGATCTGATATTTCAGCCATTACCCTGAGAGCTGTGGCATCCTTCTTCCTTCTCTTTGTTTTGATACCTGATTTTGCATCTTCTGTGGCTCAAATGTGCTCCAAAACCTGCTGAAGTCAATGCAAAGCCAGTGGCAACAGTCTATCACCTTATTTATTGTATTTTGATGTGGAATTATGCAACTATTATTTACTACTCGCTTATAGTTAGACTACTATCAAGCTAGCGAAGTGTGATTTTTTGCATGTATAAATAGCCCTTGCAAAACATAACACAGATAACAGAGTGTAATATAAACCCACAGCATGAATCATTCCTCTCTTAAGACATGCATGGAAAAGGAAGAGGTTACCAAGCCCTAATCAGAGACAGCCCCATCTCACGTACCATATGGCACAGGGGCAATTTTTCTTCCATTATGTTCCGTTTGCCTGGGTTAAGGTCAATAGAAGAGTGCAAATACAACCTTGAATTGATAACAGCTCTGATCTGTTACTGAATGAAGAGAAGATAACCCTAGGAAATAAACTGGTGATGGGAAATGAAGTTACCTGCTGCTCCATAGAGGTTTCTCTCAGCTGCTTTTCAATCGCCCTCCACAAATCCAGCCCTGTGTTTAGTGTCGGATCTCACGTCTCCTCTCCCCAACATGCCACTGTCAGGAAAGGAAAGGCACGACTAAAGAACCAGGCAGTGCTACTGCAGTTTCTACCACTGCAGGTGCTCAGGACAGGATGATAATTGAGCTGGTGATATCTGCTACTCCAGCTCAGGTAGAACATTGTCAAAAATACTTCTTTTGGGAGCATTTAAGACTCCAACCCTCTTTCAGGTTTGAAGGCATGAGCACAAGGTGATGCTATGTACCGTGAGCTTACCTCTGCCTGCTTCCAGGGGCAGCTGCTGCTGCTGCTGTGGTCATTGCTCTGTGCCCCAAGGGAGGCTGGACCTCATCAGCTCTCTATGCCGGGAAGTCCTGCTTCTGCCAAAGGGCTCAGGGCTCTGCTCAGTCCTCCTGCGGGTGTTTAAAACCCACAAGTAAGCACTTGCCAAACCCACTGGGAACTGCAGCATTTTTCCATGTCTGTATGTCAGAAACATCCACAAAACCTCACTGAAAATGAGACAATATGTAATTTAATGGTACTGTAATATTTAACGTACCATCTGCATTAAATTTGGTTGAAGGAATTTTGCAACCCAAGCATTAGTCAGAGCTGTGATGCAGTGAAATTCCCCCATCTCTCCTCCCCTCCAGCAGAAAGCCTCCTCAAATACTGCCTAGTTCCCTGCTGCTGACCTGAGGGCCTGTGTACCTAGGGTTTTCCCTGGCACTCTGCAGCTCTGCTCTCCTCTTCCCTCTAATTGCAGCTCCTTTTAAACTTTGATCATGCAGCCTCATTTATTTTCAATCACAGCTTCCTCTTTCTAAATGAATCCTTCTCTCCCCATGAACTGACCATCAGGAGGTGTCTGTAAAGCAGGAAATCCCCAAGTTTTTCCTTAGAGCCTTTCTCAATCCTCATTTAAAAGAAAATAAAATTAAATCCAAGGCATCTTGTATTCCTATAACCTTCTCTGGGCTCCAGAGTAGTTGGACAAACAGGGTGTCTCCCCCAGTTTTATGTCAAAACATACAATTTCCAATGCAGATCTTGACAGCCTTCCAGAGAAAACAACACAGCAGGACTGAAACAGGGTTAGGAATGAGAGAGGGGAAAAATGATACCCAGCCTAGATAAAACCATAAGTATTGTCAGTCATAAGGAGAGCAGGGACTCAAACATTTTTGGCAGGGTATCCAAGGAGTGGGAGCACAGGGCATGGGGGCAGACGGCGTGGGTTGTCTCCCAGTTCCTCACAGAAATGCAGACTTGTTGCACTTTTCCTCCTCCAGAAGTGCTTTGAGATTCTCAGCTAAAAAGTGCATCATATAAAATGTTTTTATTAGTCTATCAGGTGCATGATTACGAGATCTCATTTTATAGCCACAAATAGCCAATAATTACCTTAGCATCCCATTAGCCCTAGCCTTCAACCAGACTATTTGCTGGGGAATTTGTCCATACTCAAAAAGGAGGCCGCTACCCCAACTTGGACAAAGCAGTTTGGCACATTACATTCAAGTCCATAAACTTCCCATCTAGAGGTGGCTTAATTAGCAAGCTGGCCTGTTAATTTTTCATGGGGAGTACCACGTCTGCTAATCTGCTAAGGAGTGGCTGCAGAGGGTGCCCCTTCAGCTCTTGGGTGCTGTAGCAGGCAAGTGCTTGCCCACCCCACCACTGCTTGTCCACCCCACTACTGCCCACCCTGTTATTGCTCACCTCCTTCTGACATGTCCCATGCCCATTTTTCCATCTGCCAGCCTCTCTGCAGGGCGGCAGGGAGCTGCTTTCTCCCCCTGCCCTCCCGCACACAGATATTTGATACAGGGAGAGCACTGCCGGCGTGCAGTGCTCCCACTGCCCGGCTGTGGTGTGGCCTGAAGCTCAGGCAGCCACACGCGTCCCGGGCCAGCACTGCCCTGCTGCGGTGCCAGGAGCTAGTGGCTGGCTCTGGGGAGAGTAAGGGAGCAGCACTGACTGCTGCAGGGGAAATGAGGGGAGTGCTGAGGCAGCCTGGGAAGGAGAACTGAGAAGACGTAGGGAAAAAAGCAGTGGTAAAAGAAGAGTGGAGAAGGGAGGTAGTGAAAGAAATGAAGATACAGAACGAGGGCATAGTGGGGAAATGCATAAATGGCAGAAAGTATGGAGGAAGAAAACGAATGGAATTAAAATCCATCACGGGATTAGCGGAGAGAGGGAGAGTGATTCCTGTTGGCTCAGGAGGTGCTGAGCCATGGGAGGGGTGCAGAGGTGCTGCTGGGGGCCTGCTCCGAGCAGCAGACTGTGCGGGGGGACAGCGGTACTGACGCAGGGGAGGAAAGACCCTGCATCTTCAGAGTTAATAAAGAAAGCTTTCAGACCTCAGCAAGCTGACTAAATTAGGCAGAATATAAAGGTGCTGTATTATTTCTCAATACAGCAGTGGTATGAAAGGAGACGATGGGTTCTTTTGAAGCAGCTGCTGTGTAATTCAGGGCTTTCAGGTGTACTTCAACCAAATGCTCTCCTGGTTTCATCAGGTTAACTTCATTAAAGGCTCCATCTACTGCTTTAATGTTCACTGAAATCCCACTGGGTGGGTATATTAGGCAGAAATAACCCCCACAAGATGATTGCATGCTGTTGTTTGGCACAGTGAATGGACCTGGAGGGGGAATGGAGGAGGGGAGGGGGGCACACAGTGACCCAGGCTGGAAGGACAGATCCTGAATTGCTGTAGTGTGCCAGCAGGCCTGTCCCTTTGCTAAGGGAATCAGAAGCCACTGCAGCAAAGCCCCAAGCCTGAAGGGAACCATAACTCCTGACCCCATCTCTACAAATAATCTGCTTGGTTCCTCTTCGCTTTGGCATGCTCCTTCCCCGCATACCCACTGGTCCCCCAGCTTGTGAGGAAGGTGGTGATTTCCCACAGCTTCTCCTTACTTGCAAAGAGTTGTAAAGGCCATCTGTTCTTCCAACAGACCCTGGCAATTCTGTGGGCTTTGCTACTGTGAGCTTTGACTGGGGCTTGAGTTTCTTACCTGTGTAAGAAACTGCAACTGTGGGATGCAGTTAAGACTCTTGAAAAATCAAACAACTTCTTGTGTGAGGTGACCCAAGCTCTGCATGTTCACCTGCTAAAAGCACCCCAAAATAGGCCACTGACTTGGATTCCTGCCCGCAGAGCAGCACATGGTCAGCTGCATTCTGGAGAAGCTCCAGTTGGACCACACTCCAGTTAGGGTCAACAGCAAATTTTCACAGACAGCAGTAGAGGGACACATTTGTGGACTTCTACCCAGTTAGAGTCACAAACCAAGGGCCTCATTTAAAGTCTGCTGAAGCTGGTGCGAGTTCATCCATCAAATTCACTGGTGGCTGGATGTGACCCAAGTGGCTGAGCCCTGCAAAGCCAGCATGATGTCTTGAACTGTAAGTGCTACCGTTGCCTTCGCCGGGCTGGCTTCCACGGTGTATCACAGTCTGTAGGAAGCACTTACAGGGCTGTGTGCTCAGTGTTAAAAGGGCCACGCCACCAGTCTTACTAAAACACCTCCTTAAAAATACACAAATTCTTAAACCAGCAAGTCACTTAGACTCCCCTTTGCCTGCAACTTGGCAAAAAATTTCTTAGGACAGAAGCTACTTCTTTTTTCTTATAAGCAAAACGCCATTACTATGCTTTGGTTCTTGGCTTGATACATTCTGGCAAGAAAACGCACGTGTATATTTTAAAGGGATTTCTCTTTTTCTTATCATGGTTTAGCTTTTGACCTCACCCTTCTTCCCCCTCCCTCCCTCCCCATTCCAGGCACATTCCGGTGTGACTTCCGTGGTGATACGTCACACAGCCCTCCCAGCAACTGGGGTTAGCAGTTAGCTCCCTTCAGCAGATAGCACATTCTTCTGGAGCACTGTCATAGGGGAAAGCCTTGAGCTGTGAAAGGTTTTCTTTCCCTTTTAATCTTTTATTTTCTTTGATGTTCATTTTAAAATAAATTATTGTGCCTTATATTTATTATGGTACCTGGCTGTGCAAGGACTGGGACCTCTCTTCTGTCCAAACACAGACTCAGAGACAGTCCTTACCTCAAACAATTTACAATCTGAAGAGACAAAGCAGACAAAAACCAAGAGCCAGATACAATATGGATGACAAGCCTGTGGATTACTTTAGCATTTAGTTAAGTTGTAAACTGTTGAGGGAGAGATTGCCATTTGACTGTGCCTGTGCAATATCAGAGGTAGGAACTTCTGATGCTGCTGAATCGTTGTTTGGAGATGGTTTTTAACACAGAACACTTAGGTGAGGATGTCCCAGAATGTCAGTGATTCCTAAGGGAACCATTGCTTTTCACTTGATGTCACCTAGCATATGTCAGTGACCTCAAAAAGCAATCTCATAACAGAAAAAAGCCATGCATAATCTGCTAATAAAAGACTGATCAGAACAGATCTAGAGGATCCCAGCTGATAGCTGTAAGCCATGCTGAGCTGTGTTTTCACCATGGCCAAACACTCCTGTGTTTTGAGAACATTTCAAAGCCTGTTTGGCACAGAACTTATGCACATGCTTATCTTCCTAAAAGTTCTTAGTGGCACTGTGATCTTGCTGGGGACAGCTCTGCTGGATGTATCAGGCTGAAGCTTGTCTTCATAATCCTCCCCTTGACATAAGTGCACATTGCAAGTCAGACCTCGCATTTACGCCACTTCCTATACAAGAAATCCATAATCTTAGAGGAGCCCTACCCTGCTTCCCTTCCCTTTACATGAATGTTTGGAATCACAGTCATCACCCTTTCCTTTTGGGAATGGAGCTGCTTCCTTATCATTGCAGAGTAGATCTTTTTTCCCAAGAGGGGTCACTCTTCTCCCCTCAGGATCCTGTACACAGACCCCATTGATTTTTTAGTGCAACTTCTTATGGAAATCAATGGTGCTACGGCTGCTTCACAGTCAATAGGATGGCCATGAAGCCCATGACTCAAATAACTGCACCAGATGGTCCTCCAGCGAATTGGGACTGAGAACAACAGTCAGGAAGCAGCTAATTTTCTGGGCAGTTGCTAGAGCAGGGCAGTGAAAATACTCTTGTGCTCAGCTGCCTTCACAGGACATTTGGAGCACGTGGCCTCTCTGCAAATTCAGGCTGTGCTTCTCAGAAGTTCAAACCCAGGGCTTAGCAGCAAGAATCTGCTGAAGTAAAAAGGTGCACTAGAATAACTATTATCAGGCACTCTGAAATGAGGGGTGGTTTTGTGGCCGTGCAGCTTCAGATTCAGAGAATCAGTAGGGTCTTTTGGTCATTCTGAGCCAGACAAGTGACCCAAGACCCATCCCAGTGTAACCCTGTGGGCAGTACCAGACCTTTACCGTACCTCATTTCCTTTACATGTCAGCAAAATGGGATGGCTGATACCTTTTTCCTCCCAGACCTTGTCTGACTTTTTGCTTGATGTTGCAGTCCTGACTGGTCTCTCCCCATGCACAGCACAGTGGATTCAGTGGTTACTGTAATACAAACAATCCTCAGGTGCAGGTTTTTCTTTTTCCTCCTCAGTGTGCTGCATCTATCAGCATCAACCATGAGCCCAGCACAGTCAGGCTTCCCCTTGCTCTCAGCACCTGAGAGCATTTGGGTTCACAAATCTTGCTATTAATAATACATTGTGCAAAGTTGGTACAGAGCTCAAAGTTTTCCATGTGTGTGATGCAGTTTGATTTTAACTGTGGGTATCATTATCATCAAAGAGACTGAGGAATGGCAGATTTTAGTTAAACAAATGGAAAGCTGTATTTAGTCTCTTTTGCCACATTGTGATAGGAAAGAATAAAGGCTTTAAAATATATTTTACAGCTGCTGTTTCTTAGTTGTTTCTGTCTTACAATAGTCTCTGTGGTTCTGACTGGGAAGTTGTTGCAAAAGCTTTTTGTTTTTAAGGCTCCTATTGAAATAATATATATTAATTGTCTCATTCCTGAGTTTTTTGTTGTGATGGGAATTTCAGATGGGGAGGTGAAGGGATGAGCTGTAAAGCAACAACAGCTGAGAGAGGGTGTCCTGGGTGAGTAATGAGGGAAGGGGCCTAGATACCACACTGCTAGCAGAGTGTGAAAGAGAAGAGGTGTCTGCCTGGAAAGTGAGCAGACAATTAGCGGAGGAGCTCAAGGCTCTTTGTAGGGAGCAGGGCAGAGGCAGAGCTAGGAAGGGGGACTTGAAAGTGCTCAGCAAGGAACCCAGGTGGGAGCAGGGAAAATGCTAGAAAAGAGCAGCATGAAACTGTAGTCTTTGATGAGAAAAGAAGAGCTGGACTCCTCCTACTGTGGCCACCAGAAATGAGTATCAATGCAGCAATTAGTTCTGTGAGCAATGGGACAAATTAATGCTGCTTTCCTAGAGGTTCTTAGCATGTGGCTGGATTCATGGATGTATGATAAAGGTTGAGCTCAGGCTTTTCCTGACATGGTGGCACTAACATGGTCCCTCCATCTCCCCAGCTCATTTTAGAAATCTTACAGGAGAATTGTATTTCTGATGAAATTGCCCAATGGTTCAAAAGTTGCTGTGGCAGCAGCAGAGAAACACATGGCCATATACCATATATAAGCCTCTTCCTTACACACTTAAGCTAAATGTGTATAGGTATATCCTAGTACTTGCAACACAGTACTGTCCCAAAGGGCTACAGGGAGTTTGAGAAAGCCATAGTGACTGCAGTTACCCCCATTTTACATGACACAACAGAGAAATACTAGACCCGTTCCAGGCAGAGCAGAGGTGTCCAAGCTCCTCACCACCACTAACTTCAATCCTAGGTGCTCTAAGAAATATTTTGACCTTTTACCTGCTGAAAACACGAAAGCAGTGGCTTTCTCTTCCAAATGCTCTAACACATTTGAACCAAAGGTGCCCAGAGATGTCCATGTGAGATCCCTCCTTCTCTCAGCTCAGTCCCACAGCAGAGCCACAGGTGGCTGTCACCCAGCGAGGACAGGTTACAATGCTGATGCCAAACAGAAGGTGAGCAGCAAATAAGCCCCATCTGTTAAACACATGAAAGGTGAATTGATGTGAGTTCAAGCCAAGCAGTGAAATGTAGCTGTGAATCTGAAAACTTTGTTCCAAAGAAACAAAGCCTCACTTTAAAGTAAGTCCAAAAAATCCCATCCTGCTTCCATTGAAGTCAATGGCAAAATTCCCACTGCTTTAACCAGGAACAGAATCAGGACACTTCCAGACAGATTTACAGCCAACACATGCTGTAACGCTTGCATGCTGCATGTGCTTACTTCTATTTCCAGCCATGTTAAAAAATTATAGCAAATGTCTATGGATTTGTGTGTATGAGTTATTGTGCTGCTAATGAGAGGAAGAATTACCCAAACATGGTTTAGATGGTCATCCGTTGCCAGCACAGATGAAATTGCTGGGTCATCCACTGGCCTCATATTGCTGTTCATCCCATTAGCATTTCCATTAGAATTATTACAAAATGTAACTCAATTTCTTTTTTTGTTTTTGTTTTTGCGGATGTGGGGAATGACACAGACTGTGTTTGCAATTAGGGCTGCTAAGGAATTGGAACTGGAGCTGAAGGCACACTCCTGTGCCACACTGCAGCCACTGACATGACACTGCTCTGACAGGAGCACTTCTGCTTAACTGGGGCAGTAGGAGAGGTTCTGAGTAAAGAAACAAACAAAAATCTGGACTTCTTCCAGCTGAAGGCCCCTACACATAATGCATACACACTTGTGCACTAGAAAGCTTTGCCTAATTCATCCCCACATGCTCCTTGCTTTGGGCAGCTGAATCCATCCCTCATAAATGTTAAGAAGTTTGGAAAAACAAGATCTATGTGAGGTTTAGACTGCAAAGTGCTGCCTGCAACTAGTGGGTTTCTCAGAAGCTGCAGTTTGCCAGCCTCTTTGGTAACTAGACCCCATATTTTTGAAGCTATCATTACAAAAGAAAAAGAAGAAAATAATCTCATGGCTGAAGCCCCCCTCCCCTCACTCCTCCCACTTGGAAAAAAACACCATCTTTTGTTTTCCTGTAATTGATCAAGCATAAACATTCAGCTCTACAGTTTTATGACTAATCAGTCTACTTCTAAGACACGTGTTCTCAGCTATGCAAGGCACCAGCTGCTGTCATTCCAATAGATATTAATTTATATTGTCTCCCACTCCTGTCCTCCCTGTGAGGATGCACAAAGGGAGTGGGGTGGTGGCGAGGGCTTTAGATGAAGACATCTGCTTGAAAGGCAGACAGTAGCCGTGCTGCTGAGATTGCACCTGGACTTTCACTGGAAAATCAGACACACTAGTTGCTTCCTAGCACTCCAGGCTTTGCTGCTCACACAGGGTTTTGACTACAGTTATTTACTTATTTACCTGTCTCCAAGGGAAATGAAATGTCTGGACAGAGGGAGTGAGGCAGATTTCAGGAGCAAAACAAAGCTGATTGAAATAAAATATCACAGATGTGTGGTGCAGGAACAGGGGGGGAAGGCGGGTGAGGAGGGGGAAGAGAAAAACTGGAGCCTCTAATTTTGTCTCCTAAAAAAGATTCTTTCATGATGATTGGCTATGCTGAGTTCCTCCCTGGAGAGGCTAGCAAGTGTCCGGGCTCATGTGCAGGATGAATCTGCCATCTGCAGCCTTGGGAGGAGGAGGTGGAGGATAAGAGGACTTGTTGGTTGTTCTTCTGTTGGACCCCACAGAGAGAGACAGAGCTCAACACTGGTGGCTTGGGCCAGTGACCCTGCAGCAGCACACAAATTTTGTGCCCCCCTCACCTGCCAGTCATCTCCCAGTAAGCGAACTGAAAAGCCTAGCACACAAATTCACAAGCTCTCCCTCTCTGCAGTGTGATGGGCTCAGCCCTGCACACAGTGAGCACTTGGGAGGGTCCCAAGCCACCAGGGTCTGGCACAAAGCTCCTTGGGACTACTTCGAGCCGCTTCTCCTTCATCCGGCCCCGCTGGGGAAAGTCCTGTGCACAGGGACACATGGAGGGTAATGTGCCCTCGTAGAACAGCCTGTTCTGCTGAAGCATTCAGATGCCATCTCCCTGATAAACACAAAGCTGAAGGCTTGATTGTAGGGGATATGAAAGATTTCTTTCTCCTAAGAGCAGGGCTGTTTCCCAATCGTGTTTGCTAATCAAATACCAGTGTGACTGGGGTCACATTACACTATGGCTGTCAGTTCTAAGTTCATTCTGTATTTTTCATGTCCCATCCTGGTTTGCTGTGTTGTGTTGCTGTTTCACCCCAAGAGGCAGCACTATAAGGCGTTTCCTTGTCATTTGCTTTATGATTTTCCTCGGAAGGCCTGATCGAGGCTTGGATCTGGTGCTGTCACATCCCATGCAAATGACTAAGAAAACATTTACTAAGCAAAGTAGTTGGTTAATCAGCTGCTCTGTGGCATTTAATTACACCAGTAAAGAGCTGAGGAACAGTAATGTGCTGTTCAGATGTGAGGTGCTGTTTGCCCATGTTTTCTGCAGCAATTTTTCAAAATAGAGAACTCATCTCATACTGGAGAAGTATTTCACTCTTTTAAAGAAAGTTTTACTCTTGTGTTCACAGAGATATGAAAGTTTGGCATTCTCTTTTATAATGTCTGAGCTAGCAGGGTTTCTGAGACAAATCTAGAAATCCTTTCTTGTTATTACATTACATGCCCGAATTCCCACTGCTATATACCACAAAAAGTCATTTACCCTCTGCAAGCTGGTGTAAAATACAACTTCTGGTGCAAAATTCATATCTAGGCATGTTTTATTTTTGCCCAAGGTAAATGAAAATGTGGGTGCAGGTTGGAAAGGAAAACTTTCTTCCCTGTTTTTTTCATTAGCTTAAGCTGAACCTAATGATTCTTCTGGCATTCGCCTCAGAGCCTGTAGTTATGGGAGGCAACACAAGCATTTCTTTTTGCTTTGCAAAATCTACTTTGTTCCCTGAGGTCATGGTTTCCCTCCTCTACTCTCCTTGAAGGTTTCCAGGGATCTCTCCTTCCCCAGGAATGCACTGGTCACAGGGCACCACCCATGTGAAATATTAGTGTTCCCTTTACATACACACCCTCAAATAAGTCAAAATATTTTGGGACAGAAAAGTTATTTTTAGCATCCCTGTTCCTTTGACACAGCCACTGTTAGGAAGAAGCTGAGGATCACTGACCGCTGTGCCATTAGACAGTTTTGATTGACGAGTACCACTAAAAGATATGACTCCTCAAAGATGATGCCAGGAAGTTATACATTTTAACAGACGCTCACCACCCCCTTCTTTTCTATAAACAGAGAAGACATCTCGAAGGGACAGGCTGCAGATGGGATTGTTTGTCTCTCAGTGATACTCATATCCCAGGTTGAAGTTTCATGGGTAATTGTACCCAGGCCACTGGTAAGTCAATATCTCTGATGTGGCATCCATTTAAGGGGCTGCTTTCTAGCTGCACTCTCAGGCAGAGACCTAAGGTCTTGTGGCAGATCAGGGAAGACTCGTATCTTGTGGTCTCATGTTCCCCAAAACTCTTCTGCTGGATTTCCCAGCCCCCATTACCCACACTTTCTGTCAAGGTTGTCCAGATTTCTAAGAGCTCTGAGCCAGATGATATTGGGATGATTTACTGAGGGTGTGAGATGACAAACGGACTGGCAAACATTTCCATGTGGCCTTGGCCACTCAGACAGCTTGAAAAGAGCTTGGGGACTGAGAGAGGCTATGAAGCATGCACAGCACAAACTTCCAGTGCTCCAACCTATTCCATCTATGTCTGCACAGAAATCCTCACAGAGCATACATACATCGAAGGGAGAAGCAGATTTTTTTTTTTTAAGTATATATTAAATAAACTCTTAGATATAACCTGGGACCAGAATCTCAGAGCTTGCCCACACACTGATCTATATACTGCATCTATGCAATACAACTCTGTGTAGAAACCTCTATTTGAAACAAGAGTTTCTTTTTTCTTTGCTTTGCTTACCCTGCTTTTTGGAGTGCCAGTGATTTTTGTGTTCAGCCAGTGCTCCCCCCAAGGGAGATAAGCAAGGGTCTCTCCCACTTCAAAGAGTTGTGTTATGTTTGTAAAGATCTTGGAGAACTCAGGGTCTCCAAGTGCCAAATCATCTCTTTATTGCTCTCACTTCCAAGCACTACAATCCTGTGGGCCAAATGTAAGTTACTTTTACAGATACTGTCCAAGGGAGAGTAAAAGTGCAGCTCAGATGTTCAAGCTCTTTGCTATACATACATGGTGCCTTCCTGCTCTGGGGCTTGTCTGCAGGAGGGACTCAAGTGGGTCAAGCTATTGGGGCACCAAGGCTTTGGGGCCACCGGTCTTATGAAGGCACAGAATAGCTGTTGAAACAGCTACACTGAACACTTTATCCAGCCTCTATCCAGGACCATCAGTTAATCACAGGATCAGCAGTTGCTGGCACCACTGAGAATCATCCCTTGAAATGCAGAGTCCCCAGGGTTTCTTATGGCAGGGTGAAAGGGGGCAGCTCAACCTTACAGGAGATAGGAAAATCCCCAAGTGCCTATGACTGTGGTCAGTCTATCCAAGTGCCCAGGAGAAATGGAACTGGAAAATTACCCTCTTTGCCCTTCCAACACTCTCCTGTCTTCCAGCTGTTGCATCTCAGCATCTCTCCACTTGCACCATTGCAAAAGGCATGACATGAGACCAAGAAGCCTCTTTCCTTGGCTTATCCCAGGAGATGCAGATGAGTAAGTGACAGAAGTAGAGAGATGTGCTGTGATGTCCGGCACAGAGGAGCTCAGAGTGGACATGGCCTTGCTGGAGCCAGGAGATGTTGGGAGGCAGGATCTGCCTCAGTAGGCTCCCACATTGCTTCCTAGATGGGTGAAAGACTGCAGAAAAGACAGGTGGAGGGCTGGGAGAGGGCCAGGCACAGTCCTGCAGCAGGACCTACAGCCTGAACCTCTTCAGCCGTGTTAGCTTGCATGCTTGACCCTGACTGATCAAAGTTTCAATAGGACATTGCCCTCATCTTCCTGCCCTGTCACTGCCAGCGGGGGCATGAGTTATTTGTCTTTTGTGTGTGAGGACCTCCTCCTGGGGACCTCATCTTCCCTCTAATCAAATAATCAGATGTGTTTATTGTTGTGGAAATCATGCCCTCCCCTGAAATGCTTGACCAGCAACAGCTTCCTGGCTTTGTCTGCAGGCCTGCTGCCTGGATCCCACCTCTCTCCTGGTGTGGCCTAGGGGGCTGGCAGGGGCAGCCAGCCGCTCCCTCAGCCAGCCCTGTGTATGCTGTGTCTCTGAGACAGGGGACCTCTGAGGGGACCCCAGCACACAGAAGTAAAAATGCACTCACACCAGGGTTACTCTCTCCATGACCAACCTCTGTCAGGGAGAAAATCAGCTACATCCCCAGAGGAGGTCTGCATTTGGAGCACATACCATGTCATATGAGTAAAGGAAGAGGATGTTCACAACCATGGAGCTTCATCTGCCTGTGTGGAAGCTGGCTAAGGAGTCTGGATGCTCTCCTTGCCAGCCCACGGTGGCGTGGGACACAACATGCCAATCCATAGTGGCGTGGGACACAACATGCCAGTCCATCCCACTGCGTCCCTGTGTGTGAGGGAAGTGGCCAGGAGCTCTGTTTGCTCATGGCCATCACACCCACCACGTGGGGCTGCCCGTGAGGCTGACTGTCCCCGTGCCTCCGGGGCAGCAGCTCTGCCTGGGGCCGTCACCTGACAGCAACAGCGGCTGCGCTGCCCTCACCCCATGGCTGCCGTGTCCCTCAGGGTGCAGAGCCAGGCCCAGCCATCACCTCCTCTGCCCACCTGCAGCCACAGCTTTGGGGATGCTGCAGGGACCTGCTGTTAAACTGTCTCCTCTCACAGCTCTCCTGCTCAGCCAACAATGTGCTTAATTTGTCTGCTGACCCCCTTGGCCCTCAACACACATTTCATAATGCATATTTTTAAACTCTGATCCCATATCCTGTCAGGAAAAGAAATGTCCTGACTGCACAGCACCAGCCTGAATTTTTGGGTGGTTTTTTTTTTTTTTAAGTCGAGTCCTTTTCCTGTGTTTACACTCTTACAGAGCAGAATTTATTAATTTGAGGATAAGGACAACTTAAAACATCTTGGTTTATGAAGGCTGACAACAGGGTAAAAGTAAACCAAGCCCATGCCCTGCTTAATAATCTGTCAGTGCTGGCACGAAGTGCCGGGGCAGCTCCACAGGGCCTGGGGCCCCAGCACGCAGCTGGCAGCCCCACTGCCCTCCCCTGCACACAAACCATGGCAGGAGTCTGCATGTATGTTTGTCTGCCTGCCGCTGAATCACTGTCTCTGGAGCCTGCCTGCCTTGTACAGGCACCCACTCAGTGTGCCTGTCTGTGCTTGGCAGCTGTTGGGACTGTTTTATACTTGCACCCTGACTGGTGTTCTGGCTTGTGAGCTGAGGGTCCTGCTATAGACGTGTGGGAGAAGGGCAAGAAAGGAGCAGAGTGAACTAATTGGAAATGTGAGGTTTTTAAACAAATAAAGGATTTCTTAAAAATAAAAAGACTTAGCAAATTAAAGTAGACAAGCAGGTTACTTGGCAGCTAGAGGATAAACCTGAACATCCTGGGCACACAAAGCATCAAAGCATTCCCCAATGCAAAGAGCACTCCAGTGCAATGCAAAGAGAGTTGCCCTCTGGGCTCAGTACCCAGACCCACTCCAGTGAGGTTGTTTGCAAATTATGTTTTTATTCCTGCTCCTGAGAACACACGGACAGCAGGGTGTGCCCAGGCCAGTGTTGTCCCCAGGTTCTCTCAGAATGGGGCTGCTGATGGGGGTATTGGTGGTGCTCTGCACAGTAAAGCACAAATCCAGCTGGACTCAACCTCATTGAAGTCGGTGAGAGAACAAGTGCCTTTTGTTCAGCATAAACATCCAAGAGGAGACATATAACCAAACAGCCAAAACAAAAGCTACACTCCTTGAAACACTGCCCCAAACAACTGTCCGTGTGGGCCAAGAGCTCCTATTGTTCTCCCAGAGTCTGCAGGGCCAGGGAGGACCTAAAACTCAGCTGGCAGACAGGCTCCTCTCTCATCTCCGAGGCTCAGGGAGCATTAGCCAAATGTCACTGCTGCTGGCCAAACCCATGACTGATACAAACCATTTTGCAGGGTGACTTGAATCATTTGCTGGCATCCCTGAGCCATCTCCTGCCAGCAGGACAAAAATGTCCTACAGAAAATCCACTGTGATAGAGTTGGGGCTGTGAAAGTGAGCATCCTGACCACATTTTGGGACCTGCTGGTTGCACCCCTGCTAGCCCCTGTCCCCTTCTCACAGGAATCCTCTGGAGAAGCTGTCCTGAGCTCAGGAAGCTCAGGAAATATGTGGAATATTATATGCAAATATGCAAATATGTGGAAACCTCAGTGTGCCCTGCATAACTGAGTCCATGATGGCACTGCTTCCTGGGCATCCCTATCCCAGACCATCGAGGTGAGTGATGTGTGTGTTACCTCCAGTCTGCAAGGGGCAGAGAGTGGTCCCAGGACTCCCTGCTGCTTCCATGTGTAAGTAATCCCAGGAAGGGGTAAACCCACAACTGACATGAAGCCTCAAAATTTCCCATCTTTTCCTAATGCTAAACACAGAAGAAAACCCACAGGAGAGAGTCTAAAGAAATCAAACTTGGTGAATGCTGCCTCTGCTCTCGGGCAGCTTGGCCAGAAGTAAACGTGCAGGGGAATGTAACTGCTGCAGAAGACTGTGCTTGACTTTTCAAATCCAAGCCTCTAATACACAGTGCTTTCGCTGTGATTTAGCATTCTTCTTTTCTTTTCTTTCTCTTTTTCTGTTTTGTAACAACAGCAGTCTAACCACTCTCCAAACCATCCTCATCCCCAGCCTGGTTCCCCTCACCGCTCCATCCGCTCTGTTGTGCTATCAAAGCAATCTGAGGAACTGAGTTGGGAAATGATCCATGTCAAAAACAGCCCTGCAAAGAAAAAGCAAATCAGTCTTTTTTTCAATAGCAGCTCGGTTTCCATTGTCCTTTCACAGCAATGAAAATCCCTACAACTGGGGAAGGAGAAAGGACATGGGAATGGGGTGGGACCAAGTGCTAGGAGGGAGGGATGGGGCAGGAGGGGCAGCCTGGTAGCATGACTGGGTTAAATGCATGTTCACTGTTCTCTTGTTATACGTAAGAAAAATGACTGGGCCTGGGGGGCTTATTTTCAACAGAGGGTGGGAAAGACATTCTCCATAGTGAGGAGGATGTGTCCATGTGCCTCTGTGAATAGATAACACCTTTCTTGAATCTAACACTCCACTAACTGAATTAGTTGTGATTAATTCGGCGAAATGTGAATGAAGAGCTAAAACTGAGCATGCTCAGAATGCCTTTGATTTCCTTGGCTTGCCAAATTAACCTACACATTGTTAGGCAGCCTCAGCCTTAGGAGCAGCCCCATGACTGCTCTAACTTATATTCTGGTTTCAATCTCCCTGGGGGTGCCACCCATCCTCTCCATCCTGGCCAGGCCTGTGAGTGCTGCTGCTGCTGCACCACGGCCCCGGTGCCCACCCAGGAGCCCTCACCCACGGATGCAGCCTTGCCAATCCTTCCCACAGCTGGGGCAGGGGCTGCCCTGCAAACTCAGCCCACCTCTGCAAATTGTCACTTACAGGGATGCAGGGATTGGAACAACATGCAGCATGTGGAAATGCTGCTGTGTCTGAGAGCTGCCTCCTCGTCTTCCTTGCATGGCTCAGTGGCTCTGCACGTCCGTCCACTCATGAACCGGCTGCTCACCATTTATACTGCTTTCCTCACATGCATACATTGCTGTAAATACTGACTCCTTCAGAGAGACGCTAGAAATGAGCTGGAAAAGCTAACTTGCTTTCAGATAAAAAGCAGCAATACCTAAGTGTGTGTAGGAGAAAGTTTTTTATGGAAAGAGTGATAAAGTACTGGAATTGTCTGCCGAGGGAGGTGGTGGAGTCACCGTCCCTGGATGTTTTTAAAAGAAGATTGGATGTGGCACTTGGTGCTATGGTTTAGTTGGGGTGTTAGAGCATGGGTTGGCACTCAATGATCTTAAAGGTCTCTTCCAGCTTAGTGATTCTGTGATTCTGTATATATATGTATAGCTATACCTAGGAGGAAGGGACGGGTGGTTTATTTATTTTTATTTACTTATAAACTAATTTCTTCATATTTGGTCTGTTTTTTCTTCTCTTTTCATTCCTAGAAAAATTATGGCAAATGAAACCTCTTAACATCATAGTTTGCTGGTTTGAAAATCTAAACTACAATTTTTTAGTGTTTTTTTTTTTTCTCTCTTTGTACTCTGGATTGCTAAGGATGTGATGTATAAAAACTCCAGTTTAATAGAGCCTAGACTAAATCAGATTGTGTAGGTAAGGTTTTGGCACTGAAGCTGACACTTCTTCCTAGTCAGTACCAAGAATTCAGAGAAGAATGGGGTAGGTTTTAATGTAAGTTTACTTTTCTTGCCATGAATTTTAATGACAGTTTTCATGACTGCTTCTGTGATTCATAAGAGAAAATTAAAAACCTACACCTTGAGACTTACACGACAAAGCTGCTAACATCTCGCAGCTTCTGGCATTATCCTGGAGAACCCTTCAGTCCTGTTTCTATGCCACATTGTTTTCCACACAAATGTATTTTAAATATAAAACATTGCATGTTCATTTCTTCTTTATATTGTTTTTATTCATTATCCGCTGGAGGCAAAGGGCACAGTTTTATATAGAAGCCTCATTGAATGTCTCATTTTGCTATTTTACTCTACTGTATATATTTCCCAATAAATTATTTCTTTCAGATGCAGATACTCTTCTGGAAAAGTGAAGCAGGGCTCTTTCCTCTTACCATGAGCACAGCCAACTCATCCAGCTTGGGTTAGTTTGTCAGGCATATTTTGGGAATGGTTTGGGATTAATTCTGCTTTAAAGACTATAATCACCTTTTTGGTCCTTGAAACGGATTGAGGGTTTTTACACCAGGCCAGGAATAAAACAGGTACTGCACATGTCAAGGGTTTATTCTAGACAAGCAAAAAGGCAAATGAAATCAGTATCTTTCTTGCAATCTATACCCACAAAGCACTGATTCAGAAATGACTTGTCCCTGTCTGAAATGACAGCACAGCCTCACCCCACAGCATGTGGGGTGGTCCTGGGGGCCGCATACATTGACTCTTTCAGGTGCCAGCAAAACTATTGGTGTTGGTTAGCTATGCTCACAGATGGCATGGAAGGCTTCTCAGGAGTGAAGGCAAAAGTTGTGTTGAAGGTTGATGTGGCTTTGGGGACATCAGAGATTGGGAGGGAAGCACTGGATGCAAGAGGCAGTTAGGAAAGGAGACTTTGTGATGTTGGTGGTACCCGGGGAGGTGAAGGGATGTGAAGGAACAGGCTGTGAGATCTGGGTGTCAACATGTGATCTAGGGAGGGGGCAGTGACGTGTGAGGGGTGTCTCTCTCCCCATACTGGTTTATGGGTTTCCTCACTATTCCTACTTGCCCTTCTGCTTTCTCGCCTATGCACAGGTAGCTTTGTGCTGCTTTGCCACTAGTCTTGACTCTGGACACAGTGGAGGGATGTCACAAGTCTGGGATGCAAAATGGAAACTGGGGAGCATTAATCAGCATTATCAAAGTTCCACCTTCCTTGTTGGTTTGTGAACTTCACATATTGGGGACAATCCCCTCTTCTTCCCACTTGTTTCCTGTTCAGGTCTGACACCCTCCGTCCCCCTTTCCAACCTGTTTTAATTTCTCATCCTCTTTCCTTTGCTCTAGTTGCCTCTCCTTGTCATTTCCCACTCTCCTTACCCATTCCCAGAGAAATCCTATCTCTCTAGTTGCCTGTGTCAGATCATTCCCATCCAGCTCACTGAGAAAACCATCAGCCAAGACGTCCCCCCTGGAGCAGATCCCACACTTGGGAATTAGGATCTCTTCTCAGTTTTGTTTCCATCCTTTGCCAAGGTATGCCTCAGCGCCTCCATACCTTCTCTGCAGGGATAAACACACCAAGCTAAGGGAGTTTGAGCACCTTGAGTACCCTCCTCAGGAGACCTCCAGAGCCTTTGAGCCAGAAGCCTCTGGGACTTACTAGAAGCCCTGAATGCCTTCTGGGAGGCTGCAGGAGCTGCTCAGCTCCACTTCAGTCTTGAAAATGGCATTTTGCTTCCCGAGAACCTCCCAAGCAGCACAGCTGCCACATTCCTCATGCCTGAGAGGCTGCGATGCTCTGCCCCAGGTAGAGCACCTTGCAGCAGGTCACTGCGCTGCTGCTGGGGTAATGCAGCTCCGAGAGCCTCCGTCCAGAAAGGCACTGCATCCCACTCTGCTTACAGCAGGAGGCAGGTCTCAGGAGGGTGCAGTCTTGTTCATTAAAATTAATTAACACCCAAATGGCTCCACATACTTCTTTATGCAGACAGATTACTGACTGCAAAATAGATTTTAACTTGAGCCCAGGTCCCAGGGAAGTGAGTGCTGTCATGGGGAAACCACAGGAGACTACTGCCAAGGCAGAAGGACTACTACCTGAAACTGTGGTCACTGAGTTCCAGCTCTTAATACACTCCAACTTTGTCTTTTGCTACTCTTTGTATAACTCCAGCAGGAGCAAATGAGGTATCATTTTTATTTGTACAGTTTTTAGCTGTGAGTGCAGGTTATGACCTGATTGGTTCTAAAATTGGCATCTATGTGGTTTATAATTTAATACATGCTGACATTGACTGACAGTTGTCCATGAGCTGTCACCAAGACCTGCATTCAAAATGTTTTGTAGTACACATGTATTTTTATTGACCCATTCCTGCCATTTCTGTTACACCTTGTGTTGTAAACCTGTACCTTTCTGTCTATTTTGTTCTTTTATTCTTTCCTTTTTCTTAGAACTAACCCATAAGTCCCATCTTGGGCTTCATTATCCCTTCTCCCTGTACTAATGCCTTTTCACTGAAGTATCTATTTTGAAAATTACTCATTCTAACATAACACTCTTGCCTGAATCTCACTGCAACCCATAGCCTGATCCTACAAAGATCTACACTTGCGCATAATGTGTGAAAATAAGAGTCACCAGCTTCAGTAAAATGACCAACGTACCTCATGTGAAGTGCCTGTGCAGAACTTTCAAGGTGTCATAAATCTCTGGCAAGAGTCTCCAGCCCAGTCAGCTGTTTGGACCCGGCACCTGCTACAGGCTGCAGAACACCTTGGCTGGTACCAACAGCAAGAGAAGAGCTCCATGTTGAGATGGAACTGCCACGGGAACTTCAGCAATGAACATGCAGCTGCCTAAGCTGAAATTCTCTGACCTGGCAAGGGACTTCTTTCTTGCTTTTCCTCTCAGTCCTGGGGTATGGAATCAGGATTCAGGCGATACAACTGAAGACAATGCAGATTTGAGAGGGAATCAAGTCAAGCCCTGGGATGCTTTTTTTTTCCTACAAAATTGCACATGGCTGCTGTGTTTTTGTGGTTTTTTGTTAAAAAGGTCATCTTACCAATTCTGATCCAGCTTGATCATGTATCATCCTCTAATATCAAATCACATCCATGGCTGAGGATGACTTTGTAGATACAAAGAAGAGAAAGACTCTACGTACAAATACATAATCATATATAGTCTTAAAGCCTTTATTTTAATGCAAAATAAACCAGGTAAAATTTTTATAGCCATATGTAACAAAAGATCAAAATCTTTGACATGGTACTAGACAAAACCTGTCAAATTATGTGTTGAATTTCTCCCCCAAAACAATCACACATGATTTTTAAATCAGTTTCACTTAAACGCACAGGTATTGTCAGGATCACAGGTACCTCTCTCCCCCTCACAGTAACAGAATAGTGTCTTACAAAGCCTTCTTTCCTATGCAGAGATAGTGAATAGCACTTCTGATTTTGCACGTAAGGCTTAAGGACCCTGCAGAACAACTGTGACGGGGAGCACAGGTGTGGGGCCTTTTGAAAGTGCAAAGCAGCCCCTGCTCAGAGCAGAGTGTCAGGATGTGGCCCTGGCAGAGCAGTTGGTAGGATTCACTCACAGCACTAACTCTCTGATAAACAAATCTGTGAAGGCTGGGAGGAAGAGGTAGCACAATTCATCTGTAAAAAAATTAGGCAGCATGTGAAGCTATTTCTAGATCAGGAAGCTGGAGTGAATTGGAATTCAGGACTGTATGCACTTTTTCAAGGCAAGAGCCTTTTTTTTTTCTTTTCTATGCTTAATTTCCCCTTTTTCTTCCCCACAAAGGACAGTTGACATTTCTTTATGCATTCGAAGGGTGCCTAGAGACTTCTGCATCATAATATATCACAGTGGTAATGTCGGCTCACAGGCCAAGATCATGGCTCACTAGTGGGTGGTCACTCAGAAAATCCACAGGCTCTTTTTCTATCTCTTAATCTTTCAACTGCTGGGCCTGGCTGGCCCTGTGCCAGAGCCAGAAATGCAGGCTGCATGCCACCAGCTCAGGAAATCAAAGCTTCAGCTCCACGTGAGTGTGGGCCTCTCTCCCTCAGTCTTGATGCCTGTTCACACACACACACACACACACACACACACACACACACACGCACGCACTTAGGGCTGCTCCTGTGGCAAACCCAACTCTCCCTTCACACCCACTACGTCAGCAACTCTCCTGCTGGACTGGCGCATTTTGGATGAGGGAGTGTGAGGCAATTACGTGTCAAGAGCATTTCAGACTCATAATTTTCCCAAACATATGGACATATGGGAAAAGAACAACTTGTTACTTAACGGCTCTTTTGGATTTTGCAAGTGTGTATTTTCAACCGTCAGTTGTAGCACCTCGTGAATTCTGCACGGTACATATTTTTCCACAATATGGTGCTAAAATCATACATTTTACACTGCAGAAAAGCTGACTATATATACTGCAGTTACCCATGATACTTTTGAAAAGACCGTACCTCTACCAGATATTAAATCAGCAAATGGCAATTTTCTTGCAGAACAATGGCACCAGAGATTGATGAGATGCTCTGTAATACTTTTTGGTCTTGCTCCCCCAGCTAGGTCACATTGTTTTTCCTCCTTAGCTTCTTACCTGTTGGATGCATCCATATATTATACTTATAGCACTTCTTTTTTTTCCTTTTTTTTTTCTTTTTTTTTTTTTTGATTGGAAGAAGCTCTCTACTGATTTCTGCTTACTGAGCAGAAGCATCATTTAATAACCTGTTGGGTAAGGTAAGATTAAAAGATTAACAGCTCAGAAGGTGTTTGTTTCATCTGTCTGCCTCAACTGAGTGGAGCCAATGCAGTCAAGGGGAGCTCTTAAGGAAAGATTCAGGTTATGGGGAGTCACTGGGCAGGTCCCTCAAAGGCTATAAATAACCTAGGAGCTGTTTCCATCCAGATTTTATTTGGCCCTGGCTCATGAAATACTGTAAATAAGTTCTGTTCACTGTGCTGTGATGCCATATGAAGGGTTAGTTGAGAGTGATTTACAAAGGCAGTAGCTTATATTCAGAGCTGTTCTTAATTGTGGCCTGGCTTGATAAAGCCACTGTCGCAAACATTAGTTTCTTTACAGCTGGATCAAATGTATAAGGGGTTATATTTCAAGGAGGGAAAGGAAAGTATTTTAATTTGTTGTTGCTGCACTTTCAACAGGCTTTTATAACACCAGCGGCTATCCTGTGGCCGCTGGCTGAGTGTCCTACAGCATCTAAAGCTTTCTGAGAGAAGTACAAGGCTGTGCAGAGCACGTACATGACAGGCACAGTTTCCTTGGGGAACGCGCCTTATTTATGGAAGGTACTGAGAGACATCCAGCTTTACATCCAACACGCCCTCCAGAGGTTTTTCCCTCCTACATTACTAGGGAAGAGGGCAAAAGGAAATGGAACAAGAACCAAATACCCTTGCTTCACAATCAGTTGCATTTCTCTTCCTCTCTCCCTCCCACCAATGCTTCCTCCTGACTGGATTTAGAGCTGTTCCTGCCCCTGCCCCAGGGAGTTCAGCCCCCTATCTGAATCATGGAGGTGCTGCCCCACTATGGAAAGCTGTCTCCTCTCCCCTGCTTCCCAGCCTGCTGGTGGGTGGAGGCCGGTGGGAATGCAAGCACTAAAGCCTGCCGGCCACTCAGGCAGCTGCAAGTGCTCCCTGTGCCTGAGAGTTAGGCCAGGCTCTAAACAGCATCATCAACAGGGAAGAAAGTAGGCTGGGATTAAATGCTGCTTCTCATCAGGGCTATTACCTGAGATCAGAACACACTCCTAGCCGGGCATACCTTCCTGGGGGTACTAAACACCTGGGAAGTGATCTACGTGATTTAATATGTTGCATATCAAAGGTGTCAAAATGACATCAAAGAAATTCTTATGCTTAATCCTTGGCCAGGTTACAGTCTTTTCCTGATGAGGACAGGAGGCCTAAGGGTTTAGTGACACTCCCAAAAGGCAGAAGTCGAGGAATTAAGGACACTTGGAAATAACATATTTCTAGGTCGCACTACTGCATGGTTTCCCCATGACAAAATCCTTGAGACAGATCTCTAAGCACTCAGCCCTCTTGGGTCAGGTCGCACAGGTCCCTGTGGCTGGGAACACGCATTTCTGGCTGCACAGCAAACTCGGGCTGTTTGGGGCAAAGAGCTGGGCATGTACCCCACTACCCTGTCCCTCCACCATGGCTCTGCTGTGCTGCTGACACCTCCTCCCCACCCATACCTTCTCTCTTCCTATGCACTGCTGCAAATAACTTGCTACAAACAGCTATTCTCACATCTTTCTCCTGGGCCCCAGGGTCTTGGAGCCCTTCCTGTTGCTTTCCCTGTCTTTTCCCTCACCCCTTGCTGTGAAAAGCCCATTTCCCCACTGACCTGATGGCCCCTAGCTGCAAGAATTCGAGTAGTTTGGCACCTGGCACGGTGGGGCCCGATGCTGCCCGAGGCTGAGCTTCCCTTGTGGACTGAGGGTGGCCCCCATGAACAGGAGCCTTCTAGTGGCGCTGGGTTGCCCAGCGCAGGCACGCTGCTGGCAGGCACTTGGCTCCAACACTGCCTGGAGCGGGCAGGAATGGGCTGCCCTGATGGAACCAAGGCAGCACCTGACACAGTAACTTCATATGAATTACAGAGCCCATGCCTGTAGTCACCTCATAGGCCAGCTCCACTGAAACCCCTCGAGAGACACTTCCTGACAGCAGCTGAGGATCTGGTCTCCAGGGTTTACATGGAAAGACTGCACACTATATAACTAACCAACACTCACAAGCACACACTCCCCCCCTATAGCCACAGTTCTCAGGTGGCTGCCTGTCCTCTGCCCAAGCATAGGGGATAAGGCTTTTTGCTCTACTCAAACTGCAGCAGGTGCAGTAAGAGAAGACTCTTGATATATAAACTGCAAAAAATGAAGGCTACATGATATATGCTGCCATCACCAAAAAGAAAGAGGACGACGGAGGCCAGATCACAAATCTGGAACAGCAGCACTCTTAAAGCAGAGCTGTTGGTCAGGACGTGCCTGGAATATGGCCACTATCTCTGTGGCAGTCCCTCATCATGATCACAGACTAGATACACAAGATGCCCAGCTCTGCAAGAAGTCCATACTGCACGCTGTGTTCTCACTTAAAAGGCTCTACAACAGCACTCTGAAGTAAACTCTGATGACTCCGCTGCCCTTACAAAGACAGCTATGTACTGTAAAGGTGTAACTGGATTCAGTAAATAGCCCTGAGGTGTATTAAGTGTTGTGTTTCATTTCCAGCAGCCACCTTCTACTTTTAAAAGGAATTAAAAAACACTCAACTGTCTGGTACCTCACGTACTCAAAACACATCGTACCTCACGTGGCTTTAGTTCGCCTGTTAGAAAGCATCTACGCTGAGCCCAGCTCAGTAAGAACGACTCCAGGTCTCGTGTGCCATTCTTACAGGCAACAACTCTACAAGGGTGATGTCCGATGGGGCTCCTGCTGGGCTCTGCCGGCAGGTCCAGTGCACGGCTATACAGCTGCAGTCATGGGGTTCTTCTGCCTGGGATCCTGTTGCCTGTACTGGTACTGGTCTGGGCTGGTCCCACGGTGTCGGACAATTTCGTTGTAAGCTGGTGCTCGGTGGGACTGCGGAGGGGAGGGAGGCACATCCTGCCGGAGGGGTCCTTTATGCTGGTGTGTGACAGGCTGGGCTGGGTAATACTGAGGGTACCTCAGTTCTGCCACTCTTGTGTCCGGCGCACGGATGTAGTTCCCCTTGGATGGGTGGATAACAGGCTGTCCTCCGTGGTAGTAGGGAAGATCTCTCTCTTTGTACGTTACTCGTGGCCCTGTTAAATATTCTAGTGGCTCTGCAGGTCCACGCCTGAGGAGGAAAAACATAATAAAACACATAAGAAGGCAGTCTACTACTTCAGTGATACATTATTGTACATACAATCTACGTTTACTTTGGGAGAGGAAATGCCACCTCAAGCATGACAAGTCCTGATGAATGAAAAGAACTTCTGAAGGATACCAAGCTTCCCATCTGCATGCTACAAAAGTCTGCAACATCCAGGACACTGGAGGAAGGGTCCAGCACACATCACAGCCCTTTTACAATGGGGGAGCACTGGAGCCCTTCAGCTCCCTAAGTCAGTCTCCTGTGATCCATTTGCCATAATGGAAACAAAGCTCCTTTAAACAATGCATGTTTGACTGAATCTTATCTAGCTTGAGGATAAACAGATGAGTCGGGTCTGCAAGTCTGCAAATCCCATAAGCTTTACATGCACAAATATTCACGCGTTCCAGGCCATTTCCCACTATTCTCTCCTAATATGTCAGCCTGTAAAACTTTCCAAACACCACAGTTGGAAAAACTGGGGAAGAAACACTAGGGATGTCAGGCTACAATACCTGTGTTTAATGGGCAAGTTGCCAGTGAGGTTTCAAAAATTCTGTGATCTAAATGGCCTGATATTACAACAGCCCTGTAACTTGTCTGCATCAGCATGGATCTCACAACTCCTAGTTCACGTGAAAAGCAACATGTGAATGTGTCATCCCTGAGGATGTGCCATGAAGCCCTCTCTGTAGCCTTCTGCATCTCAATTTAATGATTTGCACTAATGAAGCATTGATATTTTTTCCTAGTACAACTTAACTTGTGATACTTTGATACTTTGGAAATGGCAAAAATAATTGTTCTCACAGACATGTCACCAGAGCATCCCCAAAAGTTTAACTCAATTAGGAGTTTTGTCTGACTGCAAATGTCTTTGCACTTTGGAAAAAACTCTCATTGACTGCACAGGAAGTTTCTCTCCAAATGAGAGCTGAGGGAAGAAGACAGAGTTTTGACCCAAAACAAGGGCTGGAATTATAAATCAATTACACCTGCTCCATGGCTTTGGGACTTAACTCATCAACGGTTTAAATATTATTTGCATCGATTATGAAAAAAGTCATCATTCTGGTACAGCAGATCAGGTGTTCAAAATTTGTCAATGACTCTCTTGTTTACATAGAGATTTTACAAGAGTACTCCTTCTTTCTTAACCTGGGCTCACAGACTCCACTGGAACTTGTTTAGCATGTAGTAAAACAAAACATGTGGTTTTCTGCTGCACTCGTTTAAGCCCATGGGGTAAATCACAGACACAGGCAATGAACAAGCATTATCTACCTTGAAATGAACCTACAATCCTCCTCCTGGAATAACTTAGTGCAAATGTTTCCTGTTTAAAATGGAAAGAGCAAAAGGAAGCATTCCAGGCCTTGGACTTTTAGGACCCTATGCTCCCCAGAGACCTTCTGCTTTAAAAACAGAACATTATAAAAGACAGGCACTCGCAGCTTCCCCCCCTCTCACCTCCTGGTGAGACAGTCCAGACAAAGTGCTGAAGGGCCTGAAGCCACCCTCTGAGATATCAAACCACTCTTGCTGTCGCTGCTCACACACCTACGCCTTGCAGCAAAGCCTAATTTCCAAAGCAGGCCAAAGAGCTGCCCCACATGTTTCTGCATTAAGGCTTGTTCACTACTCCATCCCATCACACTCAGCTTTAATGCCTCTGTGCACAAAAATGTACTTCCAATCATTAAAGGCTCTGCAATGGTAGGAACTGCTTTGTATCAAGCAGCACACCAAAAGGAACAAAAGTGAAACCTACACCCATCACCTTTTTAAGGATCATGCTCAAAATCCTGTACATTGGGTTTATAAGGTGTTCTCATCAGCACCTATAATCAATGAAATTCTTGTGGATCACTTTAAAAAAGGATTGAGCTTGGAACCTGATCCAAAATTTACTGAAAAGCCAGGTAGCTTTTGGACAGAGCTCTAACTGCAAATTGAATTACTCTAAAAAAACCAATTCACAATGTATTGGTACCAAAATGATGGTTGAGAACAGGACTGAGCCACCAGCATGACATACTGAGCCTTCAGTACAGAGCTCATGCCTCAACTGACACCAGAGGTCTGCAAGGTGCAGGAAAAAAGAGGGGTGTACTTTGCCATCCAGCCAAAAGAGCTGTTTCCAGGAAAGCCCAGCCACTGCAGTGTTAACAATCAGTGTTGCACTGCTGCCACAGAAGCTGTGACTGTGCAGGGGGCTGTGTACTGAGGCTGCTCTGGCCAAGGACTGTGCAGTAAAGATGGGCCTGGGCAATCAAAGTCCTGAGAAATGGCCCCAAGCTGCCTGAGCTAATGCCATCAGATCTCCACTGCTGTTACCTCTCCTAGCAAACTAAATCCACCAGCGGTTCACTTACAGCTAACACCACCTGTGGTTGTGTAGACAAACTGCAGGAGAACATGTGGGAAGAGCAAAATCCTTCTTTAAAAGGTAAAACCACAAGTTGTTCATTGTCAGCATCAGTTTCCTTTCTCTGAGGGTGAAACACCCATAGGCGGTGTAATTCTCGAGTGTCTTGCCCAGAGTCACGACTTAGCAGCTGGGAGGAGAGGTTCTACACAGAGACCTGACAGGAATCCACTTCACACGAACCTTTTAGGAAAGCCCCAGGAAGACAGAAGGTATGTGAGTTATGTTAGCAGCCTTGGGGATAATATAAGAAGTGATCCAGCCAATGATTAGCAGAATTCTCGCCTGAGTAAAACCTTGGGAAATACGGGTAACTGTCCAAAAGGCTGACTCTGGGCAGCGTGACTGAGGGAAATTTCACAAAAGATATCCTCATGGCTGCTCCACACTCTCCAGCTCACTTCCCCTTAGTGATCTCAGTGGGTATTATGCTTGCAGATACACAAGCTACAATGACAACACTTTTGCTCCCTTTTATGACCAGGACAGCATGTTGGAGCCAAATTATTGCCTGAGGATGCATTCTTCCCTACCTACCACTCATGCCTGGTGAAGTCCATTCTTAAGCAGCTGCTCACAGTGCAACCAACCAGCCTACGAAGTCCTCATGAACCTCTATCTGACCAGCCTTAAAATACAGGAAAAAAACTGCCCTTCCCTCCTCACGTGTGACAAATTAACCATCAGAAAGTCAATCTTTTTAAGGTAGAAGAAATAACTGCAAATATCAAGCTGCTGTCACCATCAGCAGTAAGTCTGGGACACTGAGGGCAGTGCCCAGTAGGAAGAAGATGGCTCCTCTGAACCAACACCCTTCTCCCTCAATAGCCCATAGTGTAAAAGTACATGCTGTTGTTTAACCGTAAAGAAATTGCCAAACCAAACCAAACCAAACCAAACCAAACCAAACCGAACCGAACCAAACACTTTCTACTTGGCAGCCCCTTGTGATGTTGTGCTTGTTTCTGCAAGAAGCAAAACAACTCCTACCTTTTCCCTCAGCAGACACTGCCACCTCTGAGGAGGTCCTAATGAAATTCTTCTCCTCTCTCTGGCTGTTTTTGTAGGCTTCTGATGAGTTCAGAGTTCACAGGGCCATATCACACCTCCCAAGTGACCCATGGTGTGGGGGTCAAACCAATAACCTCAAGTGGAAAATCAGTGACCCAGGGGAGTGATCAAAAATCCACAAATTGGGTCAAGCAGGTCCAGCCACTCTAAAGGACCAGGCCAGAAGCGTGCCCTCTGAGACGACATGCTGAGTAGGAGCTGCTCTGACTGTCAGCTGTTTTCCAGATTTTTGGCCAGTTATTTGACCTGGGGATACAGTCCAATTAATGGCAGGCAGAAGGTAGGGAAGCTGACACAACATCCTGGGAAGGAACTGATCTCAGAGCTCAAAAACTGGTTTTGCTGATGGTTCAGCTCTGCTGGGTCCCACTGGAAAGTGCATTATGAATGTGAGCCTAGCTAAAAGCAGAACTGGCTGCTGCAGGAGCAGTTGAACAAAGGGAGAGAGAAGCACCAGGTTCCACAAAGGAGTGAAACCGGTGAAGCAGTGTGAAAACACTCCTCAAAAATGTCATGAGCAAGGTGCCCCTTAAAATGTCTGCTTTATTTTGAGGAAGCAAAGTCTCATCTTCCTTCCCCTGCACAGAAATTACAGATAACACACAGGCGGTTGTGAACGCGTTTCACTTCATACACTGGTTTGCAACTCTACCAGTTTATCTTTTAAAATGATTCACCAGTTAACAACTGTGATCCATTTTGAGCATTAAAAACACAAAGTAGCCTTGTCCAAGTAAAGCAGGTAGCTTGTGACTGATATTCAATTAACATGTTGTTATTTTCTCTATGACAAGTAAAGCCTGAAGCGGGTTTGTTTTTCTATCTCTGCTTTATTTATCTTCCAAGTACAAAAACATAGTATT
The DNA here is from genome assembly GCA_013390045.1 of Picathartes gymnocephalus. Lineage (NCBI taxonomy): Eukaryota > Metazoa > Chordata > Aves > Passeriformes > Picathartidae > Picathartes > Picathartes gymnocephalus. The sequence goes on along the minus strand of WEKY01008981.1, from coordinate 27,569 downwards.
TTCTGGCTTAACTGCAGAATTTTTAAGAGCTACTGGGTTTATTTAAAACTGAACCACAGGATTTGGAATACTTAGGAAAGACTTCTTTTACCCAAAATATTAGTTAGTCACAGGTGTCTGAGGGTTTCAAAACCCCTTTTTGAACACTTTTTGCTTTCTGCAGTTCCCCCTTTTTTTAACTCCCCATTTTAGTAATTCTTCAACTGTGGAAAATCTTACAGAGAAGAGTGGCATAAACACCTGATGCTTCAAAAAATAATCAGAAAAAAAAGTAATTACATTTCAAGTTTACTGCATTTCATTCATAACCTCCACTTGCAGGTCACCTTTAACATCAGCCAGGATACACATGCTTGGGCTATCTGAAAGGTAAGGAAAGCAAAATGAAGATCTAACTGCTCGTGCTGTGCCCCATCACATTGGGGGTTTGGATTTCATCGTGACAAAGGGTTTTTCTTCCCTCTGTTCTACAGGGAGAGTCACAGAGGTCACCCTCTTAGTACTGGTAAAAAGCAAGGAAGGGAATGCTCTCTTCTTACATCACTATCTCCTCCTTGCTGCTGAGAGAATATTTTGCAAGGGATATAATCTCACATGAAAACCTGCCTTTTTACTTTGTTAGAGAGTACTTCTTGAAATAAACTTCAAAGACAGCCACAGACTAAGTAGCAAATGGAAAGCCCACGTTTGGCTGCAGCCTCTTTCATGTCTAAGCAAGACATACAGAGACTCTGGGTGATGGCATCAGACAGCCCAGGCCGTGATTAAAGAACAGGAGAAAGCTACAAGATCCTATCTATGTCCAAATTCTCACTGAAGAACTCCATTGTATGCAGTGTGATTGCGTGCTGTTTGTTCTCAGCCAGGAGGATCTACTTTTAAAGAAGAAAAGAGAAGCTGTTGTAAGAATTAAATTATGCAAACAAACAATCTTGAAGTATCAAATACATTACACCGTGTCTTTATAAAGCTCTTCTCAACAAACCCTAAAAATAATTAACTGAAAAGACCACGTACTGCCTATCTCTCCAGATACAGTATTAAAGATATTGCAGTGCTGTTTGTAGTCCGTGGCTGTAAGAACTTCTGTTGCTTAATATTCAACGTACATATAACAAAAAATAAATAAATTAATGAAATTTTACATCACGGCAGATTTAAAAAAATCACTGCAAGTCACTGAGGTGCATTAAGGTGGGTCTCTGTATCTTAACAGGTGAGATACTCCTGCAATAAGTATTCTTTGCCCTTTCAGATCAATACTTCCCATAACCAAAGACAGGATTTGCATTTAAAATTCACTGGGGAATCAAATTTGGTAACTTAGCACTGGGAAGAATCTGCAGCACAAGGAAGTGCTCAGTGGCTGCTGTGTGTGAGAGAGGCTTGTACCCCTCAGAAGAAGGCAGATGTCTAGCAATGTCGTACTAACCCCAAACACACCATACACACTTTATTTATGGGCTGAGCTGGTGGAGGTTCTTCCTTCTCCTGTTCTTTTATCAACAATACAAGGCTGGAAAATCAGATAACATAAACGAATACAATCCCTGGCTCTCATGTAGCACATGCCATGCAGAGAGAGCTGTTTTTAGTTTGAGGACTGTGTTTGGAATTCCTTTAGTGTCAGGTTTCCAGTTACCAGACCCTCTTCCCTGGGCCAGGCACGACTGCGGTTCGACTGGATTAGCAGAACACTCTGCAATGTATATTACACAGCTTTGACTTCTGCAGGCTTTGCAGACACATAAAAATAATGATCACTTCATGACCTGCATTTCGAAGTAGGGGGGGTGTGTGTATGTGTGAGTAGTGGGTGTAAGAGTGGAAGAATCTCTCTTCCCTTTTTAAAGAATTCCTATTTGGTTTGAACAAGGAGGGGTCCATATGAGTTTGTTTGCAATTCCAGCAATACATTTCAGATGCATTGCAGGCAGGTCTGATTCTCTTCCCTTGCATATAGTTTTGCAAAGTCTAAAGTGGTGCTAACTGGCCTGAATATAAGAGTTTATATGCACAGTTGTTCTCTCTCTCCAATATTACAGTTTAAAACAGTTAGAAACAAATAGCTAAAGCACCATAATCCCAGCAGGTAAGTACAGAGACGTGTTTATATTTCTCTAGCTGAAGTCCAGCCTTAAAGCAGCTGGAGAACTAAGTCCTTTATTGTTTGCAGAGGGCCACGTTTTGAGGTGTTGGGCCCCAGCTGCTCCCTGGGCCATTCTTAGCAATTGGGGACATTTAGGTGGCACACTTGCTTTTACATCTAAGACCAAATGTACATTTTAGTCACATACTAGTTTTCTATGCAGGGGAGCAGACTGCAGAAACAACTGTAAGACAGAAACTGTAAGCAGTGTCTGACAGGTTTAGAAGTTTATTGTAAGATTATGTAAGACTTCTTATGACAGCATGAACAACTTATTTTGTCTGCAAGAAAATAGATTGTTCTCAATCCCTAATGGAGCAAACTATGTCACAGATTGGTTAACATCAGAATTTAGAGTGCCATTTAATAAACTCCCTCCCATCAGCAACCAAACTATAAAACAGTGTTGTTGCTTTGCTCCAGCATTAGTTTATTTTCCACAGCAAATCTCAGACCAGTTTCTGATAATCCCATCCTGCAGGCAAAGCTCCCCTTTCCTTCCTTCCCTAAATCCACCCTACAAATATAGGAACTGTGACAACCAGGATTAAACCCCTCGAATCAACAAAAACAAAACCCAAACTATGCTAGCTGGTGCTCTATAAATGCCCAAAAAGCATTCAAAACAACTAGTGCAATAATCCTTCCTACTCAATTCCTCACTTGTTTTGTTCATATGCTCTCAGGCATGGTACATCTCTTCTACCAGGAGGCATAAAATAAAGTAGCACCTATTGAACAAGACATTGCTATTCTGTGATTTCTTCAAGCTTAAAGCGATCTTAGGTAGACTGGTACTTTAAGTAGTGAGTCATTACAACATGTGTCATTTCAGATGTTACTCATTATTCAACACAACATAATGCCATGTGAGTCATTAACCTCTTGGCACTGGTAACCTACTCTCAATGCTAAGCAGTCATGCTTGTTGCTCAGGAACCCCCATGCTCTGTTGGGGAGAGACCTGGTTGAGATTTTAAGGTCCCTTTGGTCTTTTGTTTTGCACATCAGTGCGGACCAAAAGCTCTTCCTATAGACTAAAAGAGTTCTTGGCCTTTGGTCTTCTGAGTCACGTTTCTGAGAAGATGCTGACCAAGTTACGTTGGAGGGGAGAAAACTTCTTTTTAAAGGACATATGTCTCTTAAGCCAGCAAGAGAAGCAACTGTTTAGGCTTCTCAGTTGAATTTTGCATTTAAATGCAAATTCAAACTAATACAAAATAGTACTGAACACGAGCAGAATTGCCACTACTTTAGCGAGACGTTGAAGTGAAAACTGTGCTATGGTAATACTTGCACTGTCTTACTGTGTAGCAACTCCCAGCAGACAGGGGGACCCCACTGCCCCTGCCCTGGAACAGCCAGATCCTTCCCTCAAGAGCAGGCAGGCAAGGAGAAGGGAGCGAGGTGCAGAGGCAAGGCCCCGACACGGGCTTCAGCGCAGCAGCAGCACAAAAGCCAGAAATACTATCTGGATCCCTTTGCCTCATCCTAACCCCCACTGGAGGCCTGTGCTGTTTTGAAGTCCGTCACAGTAGAAATTAAAGAGTCCGTGGTGGTTCAGGAGCTTTTAATTTGACCCAAAAGAAATTCTGTTGCCATAGTCAAAATTGCTTCTCAGAAGGAATTGATCAGAGTCCAGAAGAGCCCCTCCCGAGCAGGGAAGCCTCCACCCTTTGCCTACCCATTCACAGCACTACTGCAGTCCACGCTGGTTTTGTGAAGTGCTTTCAGAAATCTATAAACCCAAATTCTACCCTGTTCTCATCTTTCTTTTGAAATGAATTTAAAGCATGGTGACCATTCAGCTGTACTTTTCAAATGATTTTCAACTAATAACAGAAATAATTTAAAGGATCTTCCTAAGTAATAATAACCTGGGCCCAGGTTTACTATTCAGCCACTGGGACCTTACCATGCTGTCTGATCTTTAGTGGGCTAGTAAAAACCTGTAAGAAGTGGTTATTAATGTTATTACCAAGCTTTTAGGCTCTTTTTCCTCTTAGAGCATTTCTCATTTAAATTAAAGCATTCCTTGCAGCACTTTCTCCCACTGCCATGATGAAGCATGGCTGTCAATTCTGCCTCCGATGGCACAAACTGGGTAGTAAAACCATGCTTCAGTAAAAACTGAATATGTAGCTGGTTATTTTTCCTTTATTTTCTTGCTTTCTGGTCCAGACATTCTGTTAAACTCACTGCGACATATCATTCCTTTTTTTCCCCCTTTGCAACAAAGGCAAAGCCCAAGATCCAGAGGAGAAGGATGGCTGATTGGGGGGAGCGAGAGGGACCTTAAAAATCAGCAGGTCTTATTTCTTTCTTCAGGTAGTATTTCAGTCCCCATTGTTTCCGTACTGCTCATGTACTGATTTTCTCCTCAACGGCACAAACAGCTTGTAAGTACATCCTCCCCCCAATATTTTCTTTTGTTAGAACCTTTCATTTCTATACAGGCATTAGATTATACATTCCCTGGCTTGCCGCACTCCATTAACACTCTGGTAACCACCCATTTTCCAGCCAGCCATTAAACACCACCTTTCATAATTGAGATTTAAAGGCTCAGGGCATGATAAACAGCTGAAGTTACAACTTTACAGCTGCCTCTATAGAAGTGTGTAAATCTCCAGATTTGGATAGGCAAATCAGTTAATTAGACTTGCATTGAGTCACAAACTTTGCGGATGCTCTGACATCAGATTCCTGAAGTTGTGCTTTAAATAACAAGGGTCAAACCCTCAATCCCAGCGGGTTGGGAGAGACGGAAATGTCCCACCCGGTGCCCAGGGAGCGGTAGCACTGAGGGCAGCTGCTGTGACTCGCAGCCGGCCGCGAGCGCCCATTCCAGCTGTGTTTATGCTGGCTCCTTCCTGCAGAGCTCCTTCACTTACACGAACGAACATCAGTGCGGCTGCGGGAGCGCGGCGACTCCCGACTGGACGTGCTCTACCTGCTGCCTCTGCTGGAGACAACCTTGGGTTTACCACCCTTACATTTCCTGCCTGCCAGCACACAGGTTGCTCTCAAAGCAGGACCCAGAAGTTTTGGGACTGAGCGTAGCTTCCCCCTGCCCCTACCTGCGGCTGAGGACACTTTACGTGCATGACCCGAGTCACTGCTAGCCAGTAAAAGTTCAGAACTGGTGACATGGGGAGCTTCAGCCACCAGTCTCTGTAGACACATGGGTAGTAAGTGGTTAACCTTCGGTCGTGAGGCCCAAGGGCCTGTGCTTCACCTCTGCACGAGTTATCTCCCTGCTGCTGCATTTAAAAATACTGTATGTAATTAACTGTTATCAGGTTGTTAAGCAGTGTGCTGAAGTGTGAATTTGGCATTCAATTGTTTCCTTTATTTACAAAGTCCCTGCCATTCTTTTAGGCAGCAGCCTGGGACAGGCTGTTGACTTGCTCAGATGAGGAGGGTTTGGCACGCCAGATCCTGGGAGCAGAAGCACATTCTGGAGAAGTGAGACACAGACGTGAATCTGCAAACACCTCCTCAAGATGCCCTGTAGAACAGCTGTGCTTGAATGAGACACTCACACATGCATGCCACCACTACCAAATACATCACTGTAAGGTTGCTTTGAGACCTGAACCACTGAGCATGGAGGAAATACACAATACAGCTCCCAACCGCTTTATGGGCACAGGTGCAGTTTTTACTCATATATATGGAACTAGCTTTAATACCTATAGATACACACAAATATGTTCTATTCACAGATGAAGAAAACGTAACTGCTGACTTTCACACACATCTGAGCTCAGTCCTTCCCTATTTAATTTGCTGGACATGATTTCCTTAAACAAATCTGGAAGCCAGAGGTCATCATGTTAGACCACAAGATGGAGATGGGTGGACAGTACAACAGCACAGGATGCCACAGCCCCCACTGCCCTGTCTCCTTCAGCAAGGCCTAGGATTCCTAGAGCCCATCACACATCATGTTTTTTACCACTCCCCCCTCCTGGCCTGGCTACTGTTCTCTTCTTTGCTTTCTTCGCCAGCAGCACCAGCCCTGGCAGTGCCAGCAAGGTGTCCCAGACGACATGAGACATCATCAGATCCATGTGATCAGATTCCATGTATTCCCGCCCTGGGGCAGCACCATGCACCCACAGCAGGATTTACTAGCATGATCCCTGGGCATGCAGCATCCTTTGCTCTTTGGGAACTGGTGCAATCACCAATGTCCTTGATCTGCGTGCATCCCCCCTTACACTTGCAACAAATGACATTTGTAGCTTCTAAACAAACTTTTTCTGTGCCATCTGCACACTGTGCTGCATGACAAGTGACATGATAAAATTTGCAACAGCAAAGACCTTAAAGCAAAACAACCTTTTAGAGAGAGCAAGAACAGGCTGTTGTAACAGTTCTACTTAGTCATGTATCTAGAACAGAAGACATCCGGATCCTGAAGCCGAAAGACAAGAACACAGCTGAAGAAAGAAAAAAATGCTTTAAAGACACACCAAAACTCTGCATCCTTGGCAAGGCAATGCCAATAGCTGGGAATTAGTGATACCTGACAGAGGTGACAGCATAGTACTTGGAATAGGGGCAAGCTAGCATTGAGACAAAGAGAGGCTTTGGACAGCACTGCCTGGTATAGACTTTAATTTCTTTTGAAAGCACATCATGTATCAAAGATGAGCAACAAAGTCTTACATGCAACACACGATACTGTCAGCAGCTTCAGCTGACATTACAGTCACCAGCATGACAATCAAAGAGGCATCCCTACTGCTATGTGCCATCGGTGAGCAAAAGAGAAGAAATAGTGCTTCCTGATATGAACTGGTAAGAACCTGATCAAGACTCCAGACAGCATGTCTCAATCTGGCTGGGGGAAAAAATTTTAAATAAAACCACCCACTAACTTGAAACAATCTTTTACCTAATTAATCAATCAATTATCTTTGCTCTACTATGTTCAAATCAAGAGAATCATAATTGAAAATAACAACCAATTTATACAGCTCTTTTAAAGCCACAGTAGGCTAGGCTGCTGATTCACTAACGAACAATAAAGGTCACCACTATAATATCTCTCCAAGTATTTTCAGATTGTGTGGTGTGATAGATTTGAAGTGGCAAGTTCATTAAAAAAGCATCAAGATACTTTGCAGGGGGAAGTAAAGATGGAAAAACATCTGTTCTTTGCCTAGATACCAGACTGAGAAGAGGGAATAACTTCAATGCAATGAAGAACTTTGTGCCCCAGACTCATCTGGCACCAGCCAAAGCCTCTGGATGTCAATGGAAGCATTTCAATGATCTTTGGATTAGGCTCTTGTATAGAAGAATGATATCTGAAAGGGGAGGAGAGGGCAGGGAGAGAATGAAACATCTGTATCCTGGAATGAAATCAGGAAGTTAAGGCTTGACAGCCTTAGACAGCAAATAAATACCTCGGGTACTAAATGTAGGTTGCTGAAATGCCTCACTTCAAGTGGAAACATTCCTTTTCAGTTGTGTCTTTCAGGTATTCAGAGAAAAGACTGACCAGAATGCTGCTAATTCATGTTTTACTTTTTGAGTGCCCATGATCTAGAAAATGGTACATACATGCAATTATGCAGAAACAAGACATTCTGCCAAGATGAACAGCACACCTTTGCTCTGTGGATGTTAGATCCATGATTATTAAGAGTGTGGCAACTGGGGCAATACAGCAGAGTGAGCCTTAATCTGCAGCATCACGTCTGGGACTATTACCAGAACCAGATGTTTCAGAGGAAGCTGCAATTCATGGACAATTAATAGTTTGCATAGGTCTTGCAGCATAGAAGAACCTCTCCCTTCCTCCTCAGATGTTAATTCAAACAAAAGCAACCATTGGTCTAAGCCTGGGTTTGCAGAAAGGTGAAGGTTTCAGAAACACAAAATACTTGATGACATTTCTGTACTTGCAGATGTTGATACCAAAAAGCTCCAAACATGATAATATTTAACCTTGACAGACCTACTACTTGAAACCCATAGGAAAAAAGCACAACAGAGTAGAGAGAGCCTGTGGAGAGCTGAGAAAGATGTCTTTTCCAAATCTCAGTGTTAAACCTTTAATGCTGACTTGGGTTCCTCTTTAAAAAAAAAAAGTGTAATTCTACTTCCACTAAAATAGGATTTTCTTTAAAATAACTTCGCAACACTTTTAAGGCCCCTCTTTTTAATGATCAAAAAGTAAAAGAGAGAGACATCATATTATATCAAGCAGCTACAATATAACCCATTACGCAAGAACATAATTACAATTTCTAAATCAGAAAAGCACAAAGTAAAATCCCTTGAAAAACTTGTGGTATAAACTAGCACAACTGAAAATGAAATATCTAAGGAGGAAAAGACCAGAGTTAAGGGTTCTGTATTGATTTTTTTCCCCCTCACATTGGGATTAAAGCGATTTCAGCTGGGATCCAGAATTACAGATGTAATTATAATTTCCATTTATATTTTTAGACTGTGTACAAAGAAGTGTAATAATGGACAGCTGAATATTTTCCATTGTCCATTAAAAATGAAATGTTTCTGATGAAATCTCTGTAAGACCAAGTAGCACTGCAGCAATCTCTCAATAAAAGAGCTTGCTTCAGAAGTTTGGTGACGACAGAGAAGGGAGAGTTGCCACCCCTTCATACAAAGAAATCAAACCAAAATGACATTAAGATTGTTATTCCCCTCAATAATACTAAAGAGATTTCAGGTTAAGATTAGTAACAAGTCTTTTCAAAGAAAAAGTCAAATTATCATTAAATAACCTTTCTTGACATTATTTACAGGGTATGTAACACAAAGCATTGCATTAAGGAGGCATCATTTAAACCAAATAAGGGCTAGGGAGTGAAAAAGAGAAATTTCTCCAAGTACCACTGCCTGTCTGCCATCATTCCTTCATCCTTTACAACGTCCATTTAAGCCCAGGTTTCCTGGAGGTCTCCGATAGCGAGGCAAATGACTGCTATTGAAAAGCAAAATGTATTCAAGGTAAAGCAGGTGCTTAAGTGCTCTGATGGATCTGGGCCTAAAAATTCAAGTTGTAAACCCCAACTCAATTTCAAATGACTAATTGAATTTTCCTTTTTTTTTTTTTTTTTAAATTCCCTTTAGTTTTAAACCAATGTGCTCTGTGCTTTCTGCCACAAAGCGTGGTGCAGTTGGTACTGCAGCACAGCCCATCCCACCACGCTGCTCCCACTTGCCATTCCAAAGGGGCAAAGAGATCCATACAGAAATGCTCAAAAATGCTCAAACACAGCACTGGTATATCAGGCAGCCTAAATTCAGCCTAATTCCCGAGTCAGTGAGAAACCCAAATGCCTTCAGAGACCCCTACAAAGCTAATTAGAAGACTACCAGAAGTCTACTCACAGCGAAGTCACATGGGTTTTCTCAGCACGGCTACTGGGATCCTCAAAGCTTTTAACTGATTCTGGAAATCTTTAATCGCTGAATGTACAGTTGTAAAGTGTGTTTGCTGTTTGAGCATCTTTGGAGAAAGGACTGTTAGCATCCTTTATTCTACATGCTTTGTCCCAGCCATTGTGATGGCTGGTTGAGTTCACTTATTATAGCTTATCACTATTATCTCCTTAACAAAGCAAAACAACGGGAGGGAGAAACTTTGGCCATACCATGCTTCTAAAAAATAGATTCTTTCTATCCTGAAGACAACTCAGTTCTCAGTAAACAAACATGCCTTCTCTTTCAAGCATAGTATCTCAGGTTGAACCAAAACTCATAGCAAAAATGCTAAATGAGGGACGAAAACCTGGTGACACATGGGTATATATACAGCAAGTACACTAGCACCTAGATCCGAGCAAAAAGCAAATCACATGGATTTTCACTGTGAAATCATCCCGAGACTGGTTTGTTTTGCCAGATTTTGCCACAATCTACAACAGACTACTCTCAAAGCATCTCCCTTCACCTGTAAAACAAGAGCTATTTTTCTTCTTTAAATGAAGGAAAGTGCTGGCTACTCAATATCCAAGGACCCCTGTTGGCTTGGGGTTTTGCTTGATAACCTGGGCTGGGTTTTGTTCACACATTTCCTGCCCTCTGGATGGAACTCTGACTGCCAATTTCCAAGGCACAGATCCAATCTCCGTGCTGAATTACATGTGGGGTGGAACAAAAATGGCAGATAATTCACTTTCTATTAAAGTTAACACTCTCCTCCACTTGCTTCCCACGTATGTTATACAGTGGATGTGTTTGCATGTTCTGCTCTATTTTTTCAGCTGTTGCCAGCACATAAGCTATCAATTACACTCTATGCAGAGAGAAGATAGTGATTTGAGGAACGGCTTCCAGTTTATATAACTCCTCACCTCATCACTGCTTAAACATTTAAATGAATGCTTTTGGACAGGAGGCCTGAAGAGGAGAGATTCCTTAGGTGCTCTCTCCCCTGCCATTTCCCCCCTCATTGACTGGTTAATCAGACCAGCATAATTCTTTAAAACTAATATTTATTCAAACAGCTGCAGGATCCCATCTGCTCACACAGAACAGAGGACAGAAGCAGTGGAGGCCACAGCAATATCAGGCAGAAGCCAGCAGAAGTATGAGTTCTGTCCTTATCTCTATAGCCAGCCTAAGTTATGCTTGGCAGACAAAGATTTTGAGTACAGCAAAGACATTCCCATTACCTTAAATATGCAGTTAAGGTTTTAGCATATGCACTATGGTATTTAATATATTTTCAAAATAAAGCTTGCTGAAAGTCTGACTAGTGGCCTATGTGCTATTTAAGACCAACCACATGCCTACAAAGCTTTTCTGCCATCATATCCATGATATCTTTACCTGTGGTAAAGATGCTCAATAGCTTATGGAGATTTTCCCAAATAAGCATCCACAAAAGAACAGTATCACTGTGCATCTTACGCTTTGTTTATGCCATATTTGAAAGAACTGTTCTAGTAGAAAATTTTGCACAGGTGCTAAATGACAAAATTAGTGCTAATTTACATAACTATTAAATGCCAGAACAATGCAATCTTTTCCAAGCCTGGAGATGAGGGTAAAGATTCTTAAGAAAGCAGGAATTAATCTTCTCTAACAGGGTACAACAGGAGTTTTAGCTCTGTGCTTGCTCTTAACAAAGTTACTGGTCCATAACCCCTAGTGATCTGAATGTTTGCAATTCTTCAATAACCTTGAATTACATTCATTTTTAAGGACTACTTTTATTTCACTTACATCTGTGATAAGATTGAATGGGCTGAAGAAGAACATATAGAGCAGGAAAAGATGTATTTCTTTTACTAGGATCTCCAAAATCTGGAGAGAAACTGCTAACACTGGTGGGCAGAATTCTTGGGGAAAACAAGTAACCTAATCAGAGTTTGTCAAATTACTACCAGACTGACCCAGACAGCAAAGAAATCGAAGAATATGTTCCAACAGTGGTTGCATTTCAGTCTAAACTGACTACAGTCATTAGGAACACATCCATGGATTGCAGTGGTTCTGGACCAGGCTCGTATTAGCTTCTAGTAGTAAATTTCTAGCAGTTCTCAAGCTGGACCAACACATCCAAAGCATGACTTTGTAAAGCATCATACTTGAAGAGCAACATAAAAGCCTTCGGTGAATATGAGCAAAGAAATTTGGACAAAACCCTCTAAAATTGAGACTTTTCTTCTGATATGTTTAAGACTTCTGTGCAGAGAAATTAAATGTCACCTGCTTATGAAATGGAAGCAGTTTGGCTGCCAATTGTCTGGGCTGTGTTGAAACAGCTGCTCTAGCAACTGTTTTTACTATTAAATTCTTCAGTGACTCTCTTAATCCCAAATTAGATACCTCTTTCCTTTAATCACCAGTTTATATAAAAGCTCTTTCCTCACAAGGCAGGGTTTCACCAAGGATAACAAACAACGGCAGGTCTGCTCAGCACGCTGCCCTTGTGTTTCTCCACTCCTCACATCTCCCCCACCCTGCTTCTCATTTCTCGGTGGGTGGCACATGGAGTGCTCACGACTCTGTCCCCTACATGTTTGTAAAAGCACACAGAACTAGATTTGAGGTCTTAGGATTTCACAGCCTGTCATTACCTTGCAGAATGCAATTAAGACTGTCCACACACAATTCACTTTCCTACTTCATCATCATAATTTTTCCCCTTTCCTAAACACGTACATAAGAATACCTGTAACTGACTCTCTTTAAATGGCTTGCTATTAGAAGCTTGAAACTTGCCACTGTGGCAGTACAATGTCCTGTACGGCTGTGTTTCTGGTGTGGGCCTTTTTTTTTTTTTATTCTTCTTCTTTCTGAGTGTGCTTTGCAAAATTGGATGGAGACAAAGGAATTGAGAACTAACATGGAGAACTAACTGCAGTCTGCCTCTGAGCAAAGGGTGCCACTGCAAAGCTGCTGTTTGCTCACAGGAACATAGCTGAGCAATGACACAACATACAGGAGGTTCATGCAAAAAAAGAGAGCTGCAGGAAGCTTGCTCAAAAATTCCTGATCCAACATTCTCAAAAATAATACATATTTACACCTGATAATGTTGGCTTCCTACATTTTTCCTTTGTTTGGTGTTTTTAAAGCACGTTTGCTGACAGCCGTCTTTCAGCCACACCTCCAGACATATTTATCAAGGGAAAGCAAAGCCAAGAACTGCAGCAGAGTTGTCTTATTTTACAATGCTCTTTCTCACCCTTGCAGCCTAGAGCCCACACTTTTTGATAAGCTCTGAATTACAACTCAGCATAAGAAGCAACATTTTTATTCCAAATATCCGTACCTACAAAGCAGCCAGCTGAGCTTCCCAGTCTGCGGGTCTCCTGAGCCATTTCAATATCCATCCTAACAATGCAATGGATGTATTTGCATTTTGGAGCACACATCTTATTCCCCAGGTTTCACTCAGCACATCACTCTGTTGATGCATTCTATGGGATATATGCTTTTGGTTTTTAATTTAATCTTCTTCTTAATTTGCATTCACTTATCTTTTTTCCACAGATCCTTCATCTCAACCTAACCATTTTGTACTGACACTTTTTTCTTTCATTAATATTTTGTTCCCTAACAGTTGTTTTGTTCTTTTACTCACTGGAGGCATAGTTAATACAGCTTTCTTGTCTGAGGCAATGTCTCCAAGACTTCATTAAATTTTATAATATTAATTCAAGCCCTTTTGTTCAAATGCAATATTTTCCTCTATCTCCCATATTTTTAAGCTGAATTTGGTGCCCTTAGTTTGAGTGGGAGGTCCTTATGCCTGATTACACACTAAAATTCATACCAGACCCATGTTTTCTGTAAATGTGACACTTGAAAGTATTTTTATTTACTCCAGATAGTATCTCCTTGCAAAAAGGCTGGCTGTTTAGTTTCAAAATATTAATTGACTTTTAAACTATTCCATATTGCATTAACTGGCTTTTTGCTATGAGGAGTTGACTGACTTATTAGGAAAATGGACAAACCCCATCCCTGTCTGCCTCCTTCTACACTTCCAAAGTATTCTTCTGGGACATCTGGCTTTTAGTGTTTTCTTTTTTTCAAGCTATGTCCCAGTTGTTACCGACATTTTCTTCGGTCAATTTTCTTTAGTTATTCCCATGGAAATTATAGAGGTGGCCTGCCAGCTGCAATCCATGATTTGATGTCATGAACCTTGACCTTTCCGACTTTCTAAAGTATACTTTTTCATTATTTAGACTTAATTTGACTTGGATGGAGGCATCACGTTCATTTCAAGTGATACTTCTATTTTATTAGAAAACTGGAGGTATGTTTTACAACTAAATCTCCTTCCTTTTGTATTCACCACAGAGATTTCTGGAATTGTGATCTTGTTTACAAATTTCTTTCCTCCTTTCAGTCAGGTCTTAGAGACACAAGACCATTTTTTGAAAGGTCTGTAGTATACTGACCCTTTTCCTACTTGCTCTGCTTTTAATGCCTGAGACTCTCTCTGCAGAAGGTATACACAGGTTATTTAAGAACTCTGCACGTTCTTGGACAAATGTATTTTGACATCACATATGAAATAAAGTCTTCAGACTTCACATATGGCACTGAGGTGATATTAGGTACCATGGCACACCTGAGCAGAGGGATTGAAATTGAGGTGCAACAGAAAAAGGTGCAACAGCTGTCTGCTGCATGTATGTGTCACAAATCTGCTGTCCCGCTATAGATTTGGGCTCTGTCCTTGAAATACAATGATTTCTCTGACATCTCTTAGAGCCTGGGTAGTTTCCACAGCAATCAGTTTTAATATCTTCCAGAGTTAAGAAAAGTTAGTTAGCCAAATCTTAAAACTGTTTGAAATCGGATTTAAGCAAATCTTTTAATGAGCACATCGGTTTGGTTCCCAAGCTTGGGCTCCAGCACGTAAGAATAATCTTTTTTCTTTGCCTGTATTTCATCTTGGCTGGTTTATTGCAATGTATCTTTGAGGTCCTTGAGTAGGACCAGTATTTCCATTAAAATGGATTCTAAATTCACCTGCCAGCACTTAAAATCCAACTAAAACCATACATATATTTCACTTATAATGAGATCACCACATTGGAAGATACAGACAGACAAGATTTTGCTGCATTTTCAATAAAAGCACAACTGTCAACATAAAAATCATACTAAAAAATATCCTTGAATTACTGATATCACTTTCGATGATTAAAACAGAAAAGAAAGTTAATAATAAAATATAGTGGAGAATATACCGTTTGAATATTATTTATATTTCACATGACTAGGGTGATGAAGTTAGTTGGGCCATTCATTTTTGCACCCTACTTAGTTCTAATCCTATTTGAGACACCAAATTAACAAGTCTTCTTAGTTTTGAAGTTACACCAGGGGAATATTAAAAAAAATATTATGTCAAAAATTTAAAAAGACCATTTACAATTGGTTCTCAAATATTCCTCTTCACCATCTCCTCTTATTTAATCAGTATGAGAAATGAGGGAGCTATAGACTTTATTTAACGGAATAATTCCAGTTCCATCTGGAACTACACAATATCTTCCCATCAGCCTGCTCTTCATTGGTTTCCACCCCTTTGGAGGGAAAATCCTGGGCATTACTAAAAATATTGGGTATTATATTATGCACCAGAAGTTAACAGGCTCACCTTCTACTGTGTAACATATGTCCAATAACATGGTTTCACTGACAGACTACGATGTGGGTGATTCTGGACAGGGCTAATAAATTATGTCACTGCCATTAAAGTTTTGGCACCCCTGCCCCCCTTCATGAGAAAATATCTGCAGATGCTCCTTTTAACCAGGTGAACAATGCTCCAGTTTAGACAGTACTGCAAGGCAGTAATGGTATTTATTCCCTGCAGTCTGCATCAGCATTGTCACCCTCTGCCTGCCATAAAGCACCATTTTGGGCAAATAAAAAACCAGGAGAAATTGCAATTTCAGTAGAGCCATGTAATGAAGTCAACTGATGAGAGAACAGTGAAAAACATAGGCAGGCTGTTACTGGGGAGCGTCTGAGCACCAAGAAGGTGTCTGGAAGACAACTTGGCAGAACACAGCTGTGTGATGGGACAGAGCAACACTGAGAACCAGTGTGCCACTGCATGGCATTTGTCAACAGCAACACCAAGCAGGACCTGGCACACCTCAGCTGATGGCCAGAACCATGACTGGACAGAACAAACTGCTGGATGCCAGGGAGGAACATAGATGAAGTATACAAAATAAGAAAGGACAGGTTTTTTCCAACAAGTGATGGAATAGGTTAAATCAAAGTGATTCCAAGAAAAAAAAAAAAGAAAAAAAAAATTAATTGTGATTTAAACCTGCATGCAGGGAATTTTGATTTAAATAATTCATTTTAAACCTTGCTTTTTCATCTGTGGTCCTTGGCTAGGCAATTCCCAGAGGCTGAGAATGCTCTGACAAGTTGATTTACAGCTAATTATAGTCTGCACTAAAAACTGTGATTTCTTTTTTGTTAACCAAGAGAATACACTATATACATATTTAAGTAATGTCAGTATATTAATTTCAGATTCTGCTAGACAATGGTGAATGATGAGTCTTATTTAATAGACAATTAACTTTTTCTCGTGATTTGTGTCAAGTCACTTTCTGATGATGTTTTCAGGATTCAATTAAATTACAGAAATCTTGCATTTTGAAATAAACTCAGTAAAATAAAGGCAAGAACACTCAAGTGCAAGAAGCAACTAATGAAACATGCTAACTAATCCATTTCTTCTCTTGGAGGAATCTTATCTGTCCATTACACAGGTACTATCAAAACTTTGCTTTTGACTCGAAGGGTTCAAAATGTTTTTGACTCAACTCCAGAGCCTACCTCCTAAATTGACTGCAAGGGTACTCTGGCCCCTTGAGTCAATGCTGTTTTCATGCTCTACAGTGTAAGACCTAAGTGCTCAGTCTATTTAATTTACTGAAAGGGAGGTGAAAACATAACATAAATGATCTCTGCATAGAAATACTCAAGGGAAGGAATTTTGCAGGCTTGGCTCTTAAAATCTAGCAGCAAAAGTATTTACCATAGTATCTAGAAACTGAAATTGGGTAATGTCAGACTTTGAGGGGAAAAAAAAGGCATAATCTCTTTAAGCAGTAAAATAATTAACCTCCAAAGAATGTAATGGATTCTCCACATTGTGACATTCTAATTCCAGGTTAGATGCTTCTGTAAATACATTTACAAAAGTAATGGGATGGATCAAAATTGAAATTTAGTTTGATGCAGAAACGTAGAAAGTCCTGGAGGGCTCAGGCAAGGTGATCAAAATTGTACTTTCTGGCATCATACCTCGAAATGGAGAGTGTGCTGCTTTCAGCTACTGCCTCAAGAAGTGCAAGTTGCATGGTAATCTGAAGAGAAGCTTCCAGCATGGCCAGATTGTATAGTAAGGCTGGTTCCTTAATCCAGTTCCAAGCTTCCCAGTTTCAGGATGCATGTTACATTTAAGACAGATACTCTTCTGAGCAAATTGCCAGTTTCCTCAGCAGTCTCCTCCCAGCCACAGCAATACAGCTGAACCCATCTACACGGCCTGAACTCATTTTTCCATGCTAGCAGTTATTTTCTAATGTTCTCACAGCCCTTTTCTTGACATAAACGTGTTCTTCAATAATATGAGAATTCCAGAGAAAGTCTGAAGTACTAGCTTTCCATTGGAATCAGCATTTGTTACTGGAAAGATGGCTGAGCTTTCTAATCCACACTCATCATGTCAACCAGCGTGCCGTCTCAGTGTCTGTCAGTCTGCCTTTGGTCACAGCCAGCTTTTCCACCACCACAGAAAAGAACGTGTCCTTGAACATGAGGCTTCTCCAAACAAGGCTGCCATTAGCGAGACTATGATTTACATTAAGACAGACTTCCATAAAAGCAAGCTCAAAAATAGAACTATGAACAAACAGAGCAGCTTCAGCTTCATATCTGTTCCACAGCTCCATCAGGAAAACATTCTGAATTACACCAAGAAAGTAGGCATTAAAAATAGCTTAAAAGATACAAAATTTTCTGGCTCCCACAACCTTACCCTGCTCTTCTTCCCAAAAGAAGAAGCTAAGAGGTGTAAGAATCAAGCCATTCTCCTCCTGAGCAGGAGGATTTAACATTGCTTAATACTACTGCTCAGCACTACTTAGCCGTAGCCTCAGGGCAACACATAAGTATTGAGTGCAAAGAACTGTATCTCTCTTGCAAAGTCTCCCATTCTGTCTCTCCCACTTTGCTGCTTTTCTGCAGACAGAACAGCACAATGCAGTGCGAGATGAAGACCTGCCACTCTCCTGCCACAGCCACTTATCATTTAATTCAGATGTTTGCCTCTCTAGACATTTCCAAAGCAAGCCCACAGGCTGGCATTATTTTACCTAGAAACTTAACTGTGTAGCACAGCTCACCACTCCTTAGACCATTCAGACAGAAAGCCTTTCTCCAAAGGCTGCTGCCTCCTGTTTCCCCTTTTAATTAAACATGTAACCTTACACAGGAACAGATCCTCCACTCAAAGGAAAAAAGGACATCACTGACTTCAGTGAGACCAGGACAGTAATTTGCTGCTGCACCTACTGAAAAGACAAGCACACTTGACATCTGAATTCCTCAAATAGGGTTAATACAGACTTGTATCACCTGAATTTGGCCCATAATATCTAGATTTAAATTAGCAGCTTTATAGAAAAACAGGGGGAAAAAAAGAAGGCAAAGCCACAGTGATGCTTCAAAGCTTAGAATTTTACAAGCCAGCAGCAGGTTTGTTGAGATCTGACTTCATGCAGGATGCATGCCTTCACAAAGGAATGGGACAGTGTCTGAGGGCCATCAAACACCCATAAAGATATTTGATAGGTGAACATTCCTCCTTCTTGTCCACTGGGGAGGGAGACCAAAGTTCTCTTCCTCAATTTGTCCATGCCCACACACACTGGCATGAATCCTGGTGGCTTTCATGTGAGCAGAACAGTTGCACTGTGTAGGTCCCAGCTACTCTTAGCACAGCACAGATCCCCTCCTCCCTCCTCATCCTGTGAACCTGGCTGCAGTCCAAGTGCTTTCCTCTCCTTCCTTGTGTGTGCCCCACCAGAGCGGCAGGCAGAGGTCATATCCTCCTGGACTCAACAGAACATTGCAATAGGAATTTGTTTCCCAGCATCTACAACCCTCATCTGAAGCCTCTCTAAGTATCTCTTATTAAACTGGGCTTAAATGGCTAAGTATGCAGACAGTTCCATATGGCATCCATACCACACGTGGCTCAGTGGCCTCACCATGGTGAGGACAGCACAAAAGAAGGGGAATAAACCCAAGGGCACTAATACTAAAATGCTGGAGAGAAGAAAGCTGCTCTTTTGAGGAAATACTACCTCTTAATTTCTTTCTACATTCCTGATTCTCTCTCTTAATATTTTTCTTTTTTAAATAATGCTGCTCATTAGAGTAGTTTTCATGGATCCTCCACTGAGAATAGGTTGGCAAATGGGTGGTTTTACCTGGAGTCCTCTATACTCCTGGGCAGTCAGCCATGAGAACAAAAGAAATCACTCATTTCCATTAGTGGCTGGCAATGAGACTGCAAACCCTTCGTCTGGATTTGGACTTCACTGTACAATCCAGTACAATTTGTGACTGCCAGGGCTGAATTACTGCAGTAACATGAAACTGCAAAACTTACAGAACTGAAGTATAAAAAGCAGCAGCCAATTGCTGACTTGTGGGCACACCCAAGGGTGTGATATCCCAAAGCTCTGCTCCTGCCAGGGAGGAAACCCTCAGGAGACACGGCTTGGCTTGTGTGCAGCAGTGCAAGCGTTTGGGTCGGGAAGCACAAACAGCCCCGCTGAAGTGCAGGTCTTCTCACTCTCCAGCATAACCTCCTTAGGCATGCAGAGAAAGGACACTTCCATAGTGATCCTCAAAAGCTTAGGGAGTATTTGGATGACTTTCTACATGGAGAGTTCCAGCCAGTTAAATACTCAAACCTGTCCTAAGAGCTGGAGAGCTGTGTGTCCAGCAAGTTAAACACTGTAAAATTCATTATCTTATTCAGATAAATCTACTTAAAAAAAACCCCAAAACTCCAAAAACCAACCAAACAAGCCTTCCACAAAAACACAGGTTGTAGAGCTGAGCAGTATACACACCTAGGGAACATACTGAGGATGCAGCAGTTTGGACAGGAACAGCACAGAAGGGATACAGAGAACGCTTATTACATAAAGCAAGGGCATTTCTACATCTGCACTGTAGTGCTCACTTCTGGTCATTCTTCCTTGAAAGGAATACTGGGGAAATCAAACCCCATTTTGGCAATGGAAGTTCCTTCACTGGGAAAGTTTCAGTTTACAACACTTGAAAAAATATGGTTAATTTTCTTAAAGGGAAAATGAATAAAAAGACATGATACACAAATATAAAAACTGCTGTAGAGAGTTACACTGGGCACTGATTATGAATTTACTCTTGTAATCCACAAGGAAATACTCAACAAAATGGAAGTTCAAAATAAATAAAAAAGGAGTGTGCATAATTAAAGTACCCCTAACTAACATGCAAAAATCGCTGCTAAAAACATGATGGGGAAACATGAGTGTTGGAGGACTGTGAAAAAAGATGGCTATTTACCCAGAAGAGTAAATACCCACAGTCAGCCAGGAAATACATACAAGACACACCGTTGGAAAGCAGGCCTCTGTCAGAAAAGCCAGTAAATGCACAGGATGAATCTCCAAGAAAAAATGGCTAACAAATATCATTTGAAAGCAGTAAGTAAACTGCAGGCACATTCTTTGGTTTAGAAACCACATACATTAAAAACACCTACAGACATCCAACAGTGTCTTGTGAGACAGCCTTTATATTCTGTTTAGCAAAAGTAAAATATTCTTTGTATTTTCATCTGGAATGGGACACAGCATTCCATATTTATCAATCAATCTTTCAGTGTACACCTTTGAATGTAAATAGCTGAGTGGAAAAAGAAGAAGCAGCAAAAAGAAACAATTCACTGATTTCCTAAATGCCAGCACTACTTCATAATAAAAAATCTCTCCTTGTTTATAGATACCTATTTTTTTCTTTGCTTTTACAAATCAGCCTGCCTGTAGGTCCAAGAAGTGGATTGGACCATGCCTCTGAGGACTTGCCCAGACCTCTAATTCTAAAGGGGAAATATTTTTCTATTTTTGCTTTCCTCTCCCTGTTTCCCACTATCTCTTCTACCATCCTCTCACTCCCCTTTATGGCTTGATTTATGTTACACTCTGCTATTAGAACTTCCATAGAAACGGGGCTGAAATCTCTGAAATGCTTCCTTTTTGTTATGCCCCACTAGTTTCAGACTAGAATTACTCTTCATTCACTTGATAAGGATTAAAAATTAAAAAAAGCCCTCAGAGAATTCACTCTCATTTCCAGAGCATTCAGTTAAGGCACAGAGATGTTCTCATGGAATAGGACTGCAGTCAGACAGCCCTTGCAGCAACAGTGGGACTTCAGTAGCTGTGGCTGCTGTAGTGCAAGCTTTCCACAGCAACGTTCTGTCAATGCCAGCTAGGATTATATCACTACAAACTCAGTCATTTATGCCCTGCTACGACCTGTTATAACTCTTGGAGAGCCAGCTCCCTCAATGTCATGCTCTCTAGCTGTGGATCATGACTCTTGCTCACATGTTCAATGAGAGACCTGTTTTTAAAAATTCAAAAGCCCAAATTAATAGTACAGGTATAAAATGGCAGTAAATCAGCAGCAAAAGGTGACAAGACAAAAGTACAGAATCATCTCTCATGGTAGAGCTGGACATCAGCTGTGGGCTGCTTTCCCTCCCCACTGGAAGGAGGGTGAGTCAGTGTATGCACGAGGCTTGGTGCTGTACCTGGGTAAGGATGCATACTGCCTTTCCACCCCCTCGAAGTGGAGATTGTAGGAGCTCCCATCTGGACCTTTTCCAGGCACCTGTGGAGAGGAGAGTAATTAGAGATGAAGATCAATTATGCAGCCCAGCTACTAACAATGCATCTCAAAATGATAAGCAGAGAACACATGATGCTGCAACATACCAAAATCAACAAAAGAAAGGCAGCGGCTCAGAGAAGCTTCAAATCCCATACACAATCTTATCACTGCTAACAAGAAAGGCTTCTGTATCAGAGAAGTGTTTAGAGCAGGTACAATCTTCAGAGCCTTTCCCTCATCTGCCTACTAGCTGGGATACTCTCTCTTCTTCCCTGGCTGGCCTTCCTCCTGAAATTCAGTAACATGAGGGCATCACCTAACTAAGCACACCCCTTCTGATTACAGTGGCATAACTACCTGAATCAAAGCTAACATCTCGGTACCAAGTCTGCTTTTTTTCCCTCCACTAGCTTGTTTTGCTTAAGTATAAAATATGATACAAACAGGTTTTCTTTCATTCTTAACACGAATCCAGAAACTTTCCCTAACGCCACTGCAAAACTAAGTATCCAGCTGGGAGCTAAGTGCATTTATGATGGTCTGGTGCCATTTCAAAAGTGCAGCATTAGTACACTCAGTCAAAATGCCAGCACTACTTGGTTTGTGTTCAAGATGGCAACCAGCACTGGCTGGGGAGCACAATTCTATCAGGAAGGCTCCAACCGGGTACCAAACGGTGAACTTCAATGCTTTTAGCACACAGGAGCTCTCCCAATTTCACTCACTCAATGCCTGCTGATGGCCCAAAGTGTTAAGAGCCTTGTTAAAATGGAGCTATTAGTCTTTTCTTCCATAAATGGAGGAGGCTCTGACTGCCTTCAGTGTTTCCTACATTAGTATGTATTCCTATTCCGGTGCTGCTAGAATCAGCAGTTTTATAAAGCAATATACTAAGAGGCCATTTAAAATTCCCTTCCCCTCTTACAGATTAATAGCAGAAAGGAAGATTTAATGCCTTTTCAAACATTTTTAACAATTCATTAAAAAGAAAGTAATAAATCACGCTGAGCTTTTGGCAAATGCCCGATTAGGAAAAAGACAAAACAAAAATTAACATGTTTTTTGCATTCTACAGGTTAAAGTAAATTTCTGTCAGTCCTGTAATTTATGCACAATACACCATTTTCACTAAAGAAATGTGTAAGTCCCTGCAATGAGAAAAGTTGTGCATTCAGATATATTAAGTGTTATCTACCTTTACAAAGCATTTTTGTGTACATTACAAATCCAAAGCAAAGAGGCAATATCATTTGAAGCTACCAGGCAGGTTTAGGAATTATTCCAGACAAATTTTGTTATGCACCTTGGCACTCATCAAACATCCAAGATACCTATAAGTGAAAAAAATTATTTAGTACAGACATCTTGCAAGCTCTCCTTTATCTGACTCAAAACAGAAAGGAATCCTGACAGAACTGTTGGCCACAAGAAAAAAACACCTCTGATTTGAAGTGACCCATGCTTTAGCAGTGCCTGACTTTGGATGAGTAAAAAAGAACAATAATTGCTCTACATTTCAAAAAGAGGGCAGTAGGCTAAAGGGATCGTTCATTCATTCTTTCCACCAGAAAAAGTAACATGCAGAGAGACTTTATAGAGTCACTTAGGTGAAGAGTCACAGCCACTTTGGCTGCTCCTACACTGCTAATTTCATCAGGTTCATAATTTCCCTTAAGTTCCCAGGTACACTGGTGAGAGAAGACCCTCCAGATTTCTCCTGTTTTATGAAGAAGAATGAGGGGAAAAGAAACAATCTGGTCTCTTACCACAAAAAAACCCATGTAGTACATGGTCTACCTGTGCAGCTGTAGACAGATTATTAATTACGTGCATGAACCTGGTAATGGTGCATGCACAGCCCTGTGTGAGTTTCCTGCACTCCCACACCTAACAGGACTAACAGCAGCCAGGCAATGTGAAAACACACAAACACTCAGAATTGTGCCAGCATCAAGCAGTAATCCCAAAACTTATACCAATCACCAAAAGTAAAAAATATTTACATCACAAGGCCTTTTTTCAGCCTGAAAACACCCCTTTTTTGATGGTTTCCTACAGACCAAATAGAAGGCAATACACCCTGCCAGGTCTGTTTGTATATATGATTTGAGAGACAGTTACCATAGAAACACCGTGATGGCGGATACACAATTTTGCTAATTTGGATCCATCGAGCGGCTGAGTCTCCACACCCTATATAAAACCCCCAATGCACTGGAAAAGCATGCTCTGGCTCTGCACAGTTAATTAAAGGCTCAGCCATTTCTTCTTATTTCCCTTCTCCATCTGTCCATATGACAGTAAAAGTGTATCATCACTCAGCCCGGAGTGCCAAAATGGTGCCTGGAATAAAATACTACCCTGATGAAAAGAGAAACTGTGAAAATAGAAACACCTCCTTAGTATAAGTTATTTATGTTTCAGAAACGTCAAAGCAAAGGGTTCCTTTGCTGCCTTCTACAACAAACTAAGCTAAAAATCAGTGTGAAGTGTACTAATTAGTAAAATCAAAATATTCCAGCTTCTCCTCCTTTCCTAAAACAGGACATATGCAGCTGGCCCTCAGACCAGGTGTGGAAGTTTTAACCACACAGTCAATAATCAAAACATATTTACGTGAAGAAACAGTGATCTCAATAAAAAAGGATTAAACCTGGAAGTTCTGTCAAAGCCAAATGGGTGGTGACCATGAGGTGACCAGCAAGGCAGGTACCAACAGAAGGTGCAGTGCTCAGCTGAGTCCCTACAGATGCAGCTGGAAGTGCTTATGAGACCAACACCCCAATCACTACAGAACACAACAGCAGGTGAAATACACATTTCACAAATGTATGGTAATGCACAACAGAGAGAATGATCCAAAATACGCTCCTGTATTTTTAGGGTTTAAATTAACAACATCAACTTAANAGCAAAACATGAATATGCAAAAATAACGGGCAGAGATAAACACAGAAACAGCCATCATCCTATCAGTGCAATTAAAAGAGCAGCACGCTTAAACGGAGGAAAGAAAATACTCTCTTTATCAAAAAACAACAACAAACAATTCATGAAATGTAACTGTTCCAAAGTATGGGTATGGCCAACACCTTTGTGGAATGTAAAACTAATAAATCG
>WEKY01008980.1:232720-244878 GCA_013390045.1 Picathartes gymnocephalus | reverse complement strand
GTCTCTTTAAAGGCATACTGCAACGGAATTTAGGCCCAGCATGTAGTTGGAGCACTGGTCTATTTACAAACTTAATATTCTATAAGGAAAAAATTCTTGTTGCATATTTTCTGCATACTGTTTCCATGTGTAAAACTGAATGTCATTCTGTGCTATTCTTGGTTTATGCTCCTAATCACAGCATTAGGTGGGTCCAAAATTTTTGCTGAAATAATGATGTTAAGGAGGAGTCGATAATACACAGCTGTCAGAAACACAGTCATGCTTGCAAATGCTGCTGGGATGGCAAAATTGTATTTGGTATTGCTGCTTCTGTTCAGAAAACTGAAACAAGCTCTACTGGGAAATCACTTTATTTTGGTGCAAGTAGTGATTCTTCATGAGGGTTTGCCAGGATTTCTTTAGAAATAAAAGCCCTCTTCGAGTGTAGACAAAGACTTTGCAGTTGATTTTTTAAAATTTTTTTGGCAAAGATGTCTTACAATTCCATGTTGTATTTGCATGTCTTGACTCTAATGACATTCTAGTTAAAAGTAAAAACATTTCTTGTTGCCTGGTTTGATTTAGCACAGAAATTAGATACAGTTTATTTAAAAAAGAACTTTTAATTGTAGCTCAAAATAGAGTGAAATGGCATAAAAACTGATGTCACGGTCCAAAAATACTATTCTATTTTGAACATCTAAACGATGTCTGGTCTTATAAATGTTCAGATTATCATAAAAGTAAAAGAGAATCAGAAGAAAACTGAAAGTGCTCTTTTATAGATTGGGCAAAAACTATAATTTGCGTAACAAAAAGATGCCCTCTGAAGATATGCTTGCTGTTAAAACTGAGATACTGTTGCATACTTGTCTTAAAAGGAGTTAGCAAACATTTTCCTTTTTATCCAGCTGCAGTCAATCAAATAGTGCAAGCAGGCTATGAATGAATATGAATTGAAGTTGTTTGTGGGAAATGTAAGATGTAAGTTGAGCATTTTCAGAAACATTATATCTGAGGATGTAGGCAGGTCTACCAGCAATTTGTGCACAAATTCTTTGTTTCCATGGTCCTTTCAACACAGGTATACTTCTGCCAAAGCTGTTTAATGGAGTGACATCAGTGATGTAACATTTATGTCACAAACTGGGGGTACCAGCTTTCTGGCAGTACCCCTTGCAAAGGGGATCATGTGGACAAGGCACAAGTAGCGCTAATCCTCTGCTCCCAGCCTGCCAGTGAGCTGATACAGGTGAGAGAGCTTTGGGCATAGTTGGAGCTAGTGCCAGGAAGAAATCCCTTTTTGAAACCTAATAGTGCAGAGCTTCCTGAGTTCAGACCCTTGCTGCCACTGCAGGAAAGGTAACTCCATACAATCTCCAACTGCTTGAGGAGCCATCTCCACCCCCTGACCTTCTCTTGCCCCAAAGTGCATACTGCTTGATGATGCTCCACAACTGTGCAGTAGATTCCATGCAGATGAACCAAAAAGAGCATTCCCTGTGTGTCCTTTAGTTTGTCTGTGCTAAAGGAGATGCAATTTATCTCAAACATCTTCTCTAGAAGGAAATTAAATCTATATGAAACCACAGCCCAGCTAAAGGAACTGAAAACAGAGGCAGTGGCCAGAATTTGCCAGTGCTAGGAAACAACAAAGACCTAGAAAACAACTGCTGGGGCTGCAGTCCACAATGCTCCTCATTGACAGTGATGTAAATTAAATCGACCCTGTTCTCTACCTCCCTTTTTGTATTACAGTAATACTTCAGCTCAGCTAGTTCCCTGCCTAGATCTACAGTGTGGCCCCACAGAGCTCTGTCTAGCACAGTGGAGGGGAGAGAGCCAAGTGAGTCACAGACAGTAGCAGCAGCTTCCTGCCACCCAGCTACACCCTGTCTCACTGGGTTACAAGCACCCCTAGAGAACTGTGACACTGTGCACCACTGGAGGATTTACCTACAAATAGAGTTTCTAGGCTTGCTGCCTCCAACAGGATATTCTCTTCAATCCACATCACTGTTAATGGAAGGATGACTGTTCAGGCAAGGTACTTTGGGAAGTACAGTGGGATGTTTCAGTGGGAAACTGAGTGAGAGGGCACCTGCAACCCACAGTCTTTGTGCTATGTTGGTTTTGATGCAAAGCAAGCAGAGGAGCTTCAGAGAGGAGTACGTACTACCCAGCTGAGGAGGCCCTCTGGAAATGCCATGAGGCATACTGGAAATGAATGTAGCACACTGGAGATGCTCAAAAACTCTTCTGGAAGGCTAATACCTAGCTCTACATTGCCCTCACTAGTCACAGAACACAAAGAAGGTCAGTACACTTTATAGTTGGACACACCATGGCACAGAGAAACTTCAACAAATTTCTCCAGTGGGGCAGTGCAAGCGCGGTCCAAAATCCCACTGCCATATGGCAGTTGCAGGTTCCTTTTTTTCCCACCAAGCAAGGAGACTTGCAGACCTGTTTAAGACTGTTCTGGTCACAGCTGAAAGCAACAACGGGATATGAAATGTAGCTGGTAGTGAAAGGTCTGGACAGATCCGTGTTTGTAACTGAGTCTCCATGGCCAAATACTTGGTTCATTTTGCTTTGGATTTCTTTACAGAGAAAAATCACTGATTGTATTTGTCCACCATATTGTTTTTTAGACATTTAAAGGAAATGCCTGTCAACCTTTGAGACTAAACAGCACATGCAACTTTCACATAATTTCAGCCACCTAAAAGTGAGATATGTGTCTAAACTAGTTGTCT
Organism: Picathartes gymnocephalus; assembly: GCA_013390045.1. NCBI lineage: Eukaryota > Metazoa > Chordata > Aves > Passeriformes > Picathartidae > Picathartes > Picathartes gymnocephalus. The sequence continues at coordinate 242,137 of WEKY01008980.1, read as the reverse complement.
ACATTCGCTCTGAGAAAGAGAAAGACATCTGCAGAGGACAAATCATCCCATCTGCAACAGGCTGGGTGACTGTCACTCCAGAGGTGCCTGCATTTCTGCACTAGATGTAGACTAGTTGTCTAGATTAGATCCAGGTGAATCTTAGCCTCAGCTGGCTCATTTCAATCGAGATCCTGTCTTCATTAAGTAACTAAGAGAAGCAAAACTCAATGAGCTTTCAATGAATAACATTTTATCCACTGTAGCTGACCACAGAGCAATATGACATGAATACAAAATGAACGTGATGATGAATTGATTTTTGCCTTTTTACTTTTACATATTTTCTATATTCTTTACACATATATTTGTAGCTCTGTAGCCTATCATAGTATTTGTAGCTAGCATTTTACCTACTCTGTTAGACAGAAAGACAAGATAAATTCCCCAGTGGCTCCAAGCTGGGGGTTCAAGGTTAGACTCTCAGGGAAATCAAGGTTGAAACCAGCTCTCCAAGACACATTTTCACAAACAAAGTTTGGTTCCTATCTAGAGAGGGGGAATTCAAAGAGGGTTGAACTGGGGCGGGGGGAATTACCTCAGCACTTACATCTCTAATTGGGGATTTTTGTCAGATATGTTAATGTGCTAAACATATAAAAATTGTATACATGTTATGCTATGGGTGCATCTTCGGCATTTTCCATCTGGTGAATTGTGCAACTAAGGATCCTTACAAAAGTAGCCCCCTTTTATCACCTAACTATGTCTGGCTCATTATTTTAGGACCAGTAAAAAGGCATCAAATGGACAGTTGATTCACTAATCCAGGATCCTGTTATTGCTTTGAACATAGGCTGCAGTTTTCTCTTGTATCAATAACTGATAGTATCAGCCAAGAACTGTGATGTGTTGCCAGTTCTGGGTATACTGAGTGTTTGTTTGCAGGATTTCTGAAGTGATTGGAAAGGAATTTGACATGTTCATGTTTTTCCAGGCTTTTAAGGGTCAAAATGACACATCCTTGATCATATAATTATGTTAGAGAAACTGAGAAATCATCTGTTAAAGAAGATGAAAGAAAACTTCTAAATATTGTTTACATTTTGTGCAAGTTTCTGCTTATCAGTTGAACAGTGGCTGTGCATTGAGGATTATTAACATGGCATCAAAATTCTAGAGATAAAAATGCCCCAAGACTTAACCCCAGGCTGGGACTCTGACTCAGATTCAGCTAACAGCACCTCTTAAATTTGCCTTTGAAAGGAGCTACTCTACCGTGTTATTTTGATTTCTTGTCACTGTCATAAATCCAGTGCATGTTGTCATAGACTATTGAGTGGACATTTGCCACAGCCACATCCTAATTGCTATACTAATTTCATCTCCAAAGCCCCAAACCAAATGATCCGCTTCTGAAGCGGAACAGGAAGTTGAGCAAAATCTGGGATTGGGAATTGCTGCCTGCTCTCTGAGGTGTAGCAAGATAAGCAAGCTGTTCCTGGGCTGACATCTGTGTTAACAATGGGCCATATGCAGGCTGTACAGAGGGAGCTGGTAACACACCCGAGATCATGCATTTCACAGAATTGTACCTATAACTGACATCTTGTATCACATTTAATATAAGGATAAATAGAGGGAGCAGCCACCCGGGCTGGGCACAAAACAATCAGCCAGCCGACCTGAGGCAAGGGAAACAGCTCCAAGATAACCAAAACAACCACTCCTAGGAGGAGCTGACTGCTGTCTTCTATTGTTTCAAGCACCCTGGCTATTTAGGTGTGCACCTACAATGGGGAAATCACCTGTAAGTACCTTCACACCTGGCTTCAGATAGGGGCATTATGGCTTTTACTTTGGTATTTTGGCTCCTGTAGAAAAAAAGTGTTTGTTTGTGTGAGATGCTGTCTTTAGCAGCAAGCCAGTGGCATTTTTTCCTCACTGCTTGTTCTCATTGCTTTTCCTCCCTCAGTTTGGCAGTAGACCTGTTCACAAAGCCACACAGTAAACCAGATCACAAAACTAGATTAGGGTGAAAAGTAGCCTTTTCTGTGGTTCTTCAAAGTATCTGCGACAGCAAAACAAAGAGCTAGCAAGTTAAAGTGCCTCAAAAGGGGACAGAAATAGGGCAAGAAGGGTCAGGAACTTCCTAAGCCCAGTTCATGGCCAGTGTCTCACAAACCAATGTAACAAACACAGGCCTGAATCACACAGGAGTAGTTTGGAACGGACGCAGACACAGAAACCATGCTATCAGCTGTGAAAATCCAGTCCCAGTGGATGGACCTCTCCTCAGCAAGAAAGGTCTAGAGGGGTAATGGGCTCATAGGATGCAATGCTGACATTTACATTTGCATTATTTCCAACAAGGAGCAGATGGCAAAGGGATGCTCTGTAATTTCCATCTGAACCCTAAAGAATCCATAATCTCCATTTGAGCTGGGCACTTTCGGGTCCTAAATCAGTGCTGTGTCCTGCCAGGTGACAACAGCTCCCTCCTCAAAGGCAGCTGCCTTTCAGCAGGGGATGGCTGTACAGGCAGTTAATTAGGGACTCTGACTTTCAGATATAAATGTCTGTAAGATTTATAACAGGCAAAAGTGAAATCAGGGCTTTTCCACTGCAGGTACAAAAAGCGAGTGAGTTCTGAAAATGCAACTTGGTACAGATGCTAGAATTCACCTCCTAATAGGTGAGCATGGGAACCTGTACACAATTCGTAACCTGGCATGGGGTCCACAACTGAGATCAGGGGTTTTTCAGCAGTGTTCTTGAATTCAGAAGCAGAAACAACACACAAGAGGGGACCAACTTAACATACCAGGACAAAACCAGATATGGTCTTTAGAATTTTTTTTATGCAAATGCAGTTGTTTATATTGCATATAAACAGACAGATTTGTAGAGAAAAATGTTTAGAAACATCTAGATAATTTGCACACCTAAGTGATCATCATTTTAATATCAACTCCCTAAAAGAATTGAGATAAGATGGAAAAGGACCACAGAAAACATATCCTGAAACTCATTTGTCTGAATTTGAGCATACTGAATTGATATGACCCTAGTAAATATCCTTAAACTCAGAGAAGGGGGAGAACAAATGATGAGTAGCCATCCTATTTAACAGAATATCCAAATTCACAGGCCTTCTAAATCTAGATGATTTCATTAGTATCAGTAGGCTTTACAATACCTGTCTCACAAGGACAAATACTATCTTTATTGCTGAGCATCTTCACTAACTGGTTTTTTCCTTCTGGTTATCCAGACAAAGTAAGTCATCAAAATGCAAATTTATCAAGGTGCAATCCCTTAGTGCAAGCCTTTCCAGGTGCTGGGCAGTGAGCATTCATTGTGGAGGAAAGTGTCTGCAAAGGCTCACTTATGCTACATAATGGGCTGTTTACTGAAATTTCCATCTCATTGCACCATCCCATTTTGAAAAGTGTTATCAAAAAAGACTGAAAAACCTTCTACAGGTGAAAAAAGAGAGGACTTGGTGATAAATGTGGTGGGCATGACCCTCTTAATGAGGAGGCATCTTTGACAAACTTTAACTCTTCCAGTGTTGTGTATGTCCACCAACACTATGGGCTTGGGGATTAATATATATACTGCTTTCACAAATACACAGAGCTGAAAAAAAATAAAAAGACCTCAAAACCTCTGGCAGTACAAGATAGCTGTAGGAAAATGGAATAAGACTGATAGGAAAATAATCTGTTAGAGACTTTTGGTTACCAGGAACTGTGAAGCCAGATAGGAATGAAAGCCTAAATACATACATACCTGCTGTGTGGGCCCCTAAAACACTGCAGCACTGCCTTGGTAAGGGTCACCTACTCCAGAGAGAGGGGAAACAACATTCACAACATTTTAATTTAATAGGGATTACTCAAAAAGGTTGCAGGGGCATAAGTGAGAGGCAAAGTTAGCTCTGTGGATACTTCATCCATCTGTAGCAAACTGCAAGCTAGCTTTCCCAATAATAGGAGTTACCCACTCAAAGATGGAGATGCTAATAAGTGTCTTGCTCTCTAATTAGTTCAGCTGCCCATGGTCATCCTGGGAATTGAACAAAACTGAACAGAAACTGACACAAGCTTTGTGGAGAGGCAGCCAAGAAGACCAGGCTTCTGGGTCTTTCTATGAAAAACAGTAAATGGGTCACATGTGCAGTCTGTTTACTATTCTAAGAACGGTCTTCTCTGAAAAAAATAACAGCTGCTTTTAAGGCCAAACACTGATATCTTTGTTCCATACAAGGTGGTAGGGTTGTGACAAATCCACCTTGCTTTGTACAAGGAGAAAGGCAGAGCAGGCACTGCAGATGGGATGAGGAGAGAGCAGGAGGTTCTTATGATGCTCTTCTGACAAAGGCTGAAGGCCGCACAACAGACATGTGAGAGAAGCACTAGCAGGAGGAGTCCAAACAGGCTGCTTGCTCATAAAGTACAACTCAAGTTAGTAACAAATTTTAAAGCTGAATATGGGGGAACTGACAGATTTCTTCAAACTACACAAAGATATAAACAAAATGGTACAAAAAAAGAACTTTGAAGATACCTTGCAAAGCTAAAAAGGAGCCAAGGAATTTATGATACACCTAAAGAATGCTAAATTAAAATGGGTTAAAGAAAGATACTTCGAGAGGCAAGATGACAAGACATGATAAAAATCCAAGCTCAGGGAACACAGGCAGGAGAAACACCCTCTTCTCCACATCACACTTTTGACATATATTATCTCAATCAAGGCAGCTCCTTTGCTTTTGGTTTAGTTTTCTTCTTATTTGATCCCCAAATTTATATGCAAAATCATGCAAACAATTTAGCAAACATGTCAAAGGAATCAACTGGATCTCATGTGGCTTTAATCACCTCAGAGAAAAATGCCTGACAAGCCCCTCTCTAGCCATTTATTTAGATTTCAGATATGGCAAAGCACTGTAAGAAAACACAGAAGGACTCTTTATAAAACTGCAAAGCAAAGTTCGTTCTTGTCATGAGATTCAGAGCCTGGATATGTTTTCAGCAACCAAGGCATTAATGTCCCGTGGGGGGCAGGCAGAGAGGGTGAGGACAAGGCTCTCCGGGTCTGTAGCCCAAAGCTGCTGTCTATGTGAAGGCCAGGGAAGAATGGGTAGGGCAGCAAGCTGGGAAAGGAGAATGCATTTGAGGAAGCCACATCAGCTGTTTCTTTACAATTATTTTGATACGCTCAACTCACTAAAAAAAAAACACCACCAAAAACCCAGCAACAAAATTAAGTAAGACAAAACAACACTCAAAAAGACTGAGGTTGTTGCATGGAGTCAATTCTCAACAGTGGCCTGTGCAAATAAAGCTGCAAGCAATAAAGGCAAGAGCTACACTTGGCAGTGCAAAAAGACAAATGTCTTTTCTTAGTAAGATTGCAGGTTATAAACTAGCAAAAAAAAAATGCTATCAAGAAGATTAGAGCCTTTATTTTCCACTTAAGCTTAGACTGATAAAACAGTTTTTACAATAGCATGCTATGCATGTGATAATACAAGATGTTTTCAAAACCAGCATGTATTGCAAGCTTCAATGATGACTATATCTAGGCTCTTGACATTCAATGCTTGAAAAATCTTTAATTAACTAGGATGGCAATGCCGGTTTAAGATCACAGGCACAAAGGGATTTAGTGAGTATTCTACACAATTGGATTAAAAGGGAATAAGACACATCTCCCACTTTAGTAATACTGAATGGATTCAGTTTGAAGATTCATATTCCAGGGGGAATGAGATAAAGGTGTCCACTTTATCTGAATTTAGTTTAGTGTCATCCCTCTAAAAATAGCAGAAGTTCCATCAGTTAAACTGCATGAAGACATTGTAATCTTACCATCTACAGATGAAGTCTTAAGACATATGCCTATCAAATGCTACCAGTTTTCTCCTCTTACTCACCCTAACATGTCAGCATGAAGAGCAGAAGACTAGGGATTAATAAAAAAATGTAATGGGATGTCCCAAAATCTCAAGGTTTCTAGAGAACAGGTCCAGCTGGATTACACCTTGCTGTACCAACAGTTTAGACCAGGAGATTTTTTTTTTTTTAATTAATAAAACAAGTGGCTGAGAAAATTCACAGCTATGGTTTTGTCGATTAGGATCAAGATGCAGCAGAGTGCTGAGTATATATTTTTGCACAGTGGTCATATGACATTCCTAACAGCCACTCTTCAGAAATGCTGTTTTAGATGAATGCAGAAGGCAGAAATTTAACCACTTTTCACTTTTAAAAAGCTTAACAAACTTTTATGCCCATGATTAGATAGCTTTTACAGCAACATTGGTAAATCAATATGTGTTTCAAACTCTCATAATTTCTCAAAGCCTTCAGGAATCACAGAGGAGTTAATTCTGGAGCTGTCTGGCTTGCTGGAGCTGCCAGTTTATATGAAAGAGCCATGCTCCAGCCTAAAGTCTGTCAATCTGCAATTTAGAAAAACGAAAGTACAACCTTATAGAAAAAGTTGTTATCTTGGGTTATCAGGAAGGATTCTAGCCAGCATTGATTGGCTGTATCAGAACAGTATTTTCCTCTCTTCTCAATAGATACATTTTGTCATAGATAAAATAGATTCTAAGATTATTTATGCTGTAAAAAAGGTTTTCATACCTCTGACAAATAAATTGTTTGAAACTATCAAACTAGCTAATTTCCAAATGCATTTCCATTCAGATACAGAAATGACAAGTCCTTCATTAGAGCACCAGTTTTTTTATGATATTAGCTTAATCTTACCAATATTATTGATCTACTCAATGTTTACTTCAGCAAGCAGTCCCATGGATGTGTAAAAGCAATCTTTTGAATTGACTTTTCAAAGGAGCTTGTCCACAAATGTTAAATCACTTTCAGGCTTTCAAGCTGAAATGCACTTTTCAAATATAATTTCACATATTTCCCCAAGCTTATGATTCTTATCTCCAAATCTGCATCGTGTCCAAAGTCTGTGGATCTCTCGTCTCTCTTTTCATCCCACACTCCCCCAAATGTCAACCTACGGCAAGCTGTCTCCAGCAGACAATGAGGAGAGATGGCATTACCTGTCCTAAAGTCCTGCCACAGTACCACAGTGACAACTGAAGCAAGGAACACATGAGGCTGGCTGCAAAGTCAAAGAAGAACCTTTCTGGTTTATGCTCACGTATTTCAGACAAAGGTAGGAAAAAGACCTAAGAGAAACCTCCATTGCTTAAGAAACTTTCTTTTGGTTCTATAATGCAAACAGCGTATAGACAAGATAACTTACAGCATTCAGTGCAATACACTGGAAAGGGCAACTGCATTTATCATTATAATTATTAAAAATAAATGAAGGGGCAAGGTTAAAAGCAATTCACCTTTGTTTCCCACTTACTGTTGCTATTTACAGTCAGTCAAAGCACATGGAGAATACTGTTGCCACGTTGATTTTGAGATCTAACATTGAGCTAATGCTCATGAAAATGAAGCATATGATGCAGAGCCACGTGGAGTTTGGCTTCATGTGATCAGGGATGTGCAGGACCTAAAGGCAGGCCACTAACTGAAAGAGCACTAATCAAGGAGAACAGGGAGAAACCTGCCACAATAACATCACATGTTCCTTGATAATGCTTTAGTGAAAACCTCTTATTGTATACTGTATGCTGCCTTTGCATCTTCAAGAAATTAAATGCTCCAAGTGTTTATATAAAAAACTTCCATCTCACTTTTTTTTTCTCCTACAGAAACAAAATCCAGAGACATCTGGAAAACTAGGGGGGACACTAATAAATTAAGTATTTCAGTTACTTTTTTCTCCCTAGGATTGATTTGATGAGGCTAGCACCTAGTAAGAAATATGATTTTAAAACATTATTTGATTTTGAAATTGTTGATGTGCTAATAAAAAAGTATTCCATTTTGCAGCAGAGGAAGGATTCACCCATCAAAAGAGACTGGCTGTCAGAGATGAAAGAGAGTAAAGAAATGGAGAGAGCCATTTTAAACATATAAGACAAGGCTTTCATCTCATGCTGGACCATGTGGGACAGCGCTATTAACCTTGGAAAAGAGTCTGACAGGAGTGAAAAAGAAAGGAAGATGAAGAAAAAAAAAAGAGGAATATTTTACCTTCAATAATTTTTCTGATCTGTACAGACACATTTCAAGAAGTCTACATTTATGCTTTTCCAGGGGTGAAAGTTTTGCCATATGTCCTCTACATCTTTCTGTACACCCTGAAGTGTTGTTACAGGCTTTCTGACAGTGTGTGTGTCCTTCGCCCACCTGCCTGTTCAGGCGCTGGCTGTGGATACCTTGGGCAGAGCATGGCTGGTGAATGCATACATGGCTCCTTCACCTGGGTCACCTGTATACCTTTCTTTCACCTCAGCAGTGTGTGACACTGACGGCCAAAGCAGTGTTAAAGCTAGACATTTGTGTAGTTTGTGTTATTTCTGCCTGAAGAGCAGCTCCACTCCAGTTCTGCAGCTGCAGAAGCGAGTGCTCCCACATCCTCATCAGTCGTCTCATTGGTGCTTAAAACACTCCCTCTGTGGGATTCCGCAACCCCTTCTCTGCAACGCATTTGTAGTCTAAATCCTCCTTGCTCTTTGCAAGCGCCTCCCTTACATTTAACTGATTTTTTTCTTTTTTCTTTTTTTTTTTTTCTGAGAACTAAATGGATTACTTTTTATCTTGCCCTTGAGGGACATGAAAAACAATCGCTCACAATCCTTTTCTGAAGGGCCCTTTCCATGTTTAAGCTCCATGTCAGTTTTCTCTTTTCCATACCAAACCAGCCACTTCTTTCAAGTCTTCGCTTTGTATATAGCATATGCTTTTTAAGTCTCACTCAAGACGCTGGCCCTTAATAGGTGGTGACCCACGGCGGGCTCAGTCGATCTCAGCAGTGCGAGCCAGGGCGGAGGCGATACCTTTGGTGCCTCCAGAATCTGCTATGACACCTCTAGGAGCGATGAGTCAAGATTTCAAAGCCGGCCAAATGGCTTTCTACCTGCCCTTTAAGGGATGCTCTCTCCGTTTGCAGTTCCCGTGCCCAGCCGGGCCGCTCCCCCCCACTTTTCTCCGGTCTACGCTCCATTTTGGGCTTACGCAGCCCCACAGCCTCGACCCCTCCGGTGCTCGGCACGGCAGAATGCTGCCCTGAGGAGGACGAGCTCTCCCCCACGACAGCACTGCGCGCACACTCAGCCACTGGCTTCTGTCCTTCTTTCTTAAATCATTTTGTTTCGGGCCTTTACGGTGAACCCAAACGAGGCGCTCTGGAGCGCTGCCCTTCCCCGGGGGGCGGGGGAGCTCCTCACCTGCGCCCATCCCCGCGGCGGCGGGGCGGGGGCGCGGCGCGGGCGCGGGGCGGGGCCGGCTCTACTCCGCTCCCTCCCGCGGGGGCTCGGGCATCTCCGCG